>BJCN01316182.1:753-18408 GCA_018326445.1 Flaveria brownii
TTTCATAAAACTAGAACTCACTTAATAACGTTGACTTTTATGTATTTTCCAGTTGGCAGGTGATTGTTGCTGAGGATGGCATGGGGCAGCTACTTGGCATTTTTAGGATGACATTCATTTGAATAACAATGAAGTTTTTGTGATGTAATGCAAATTATGATTTTTTGTAACAGTTAACTACATTGTATTATTTTGCAAAAGCTGTCATTAATATATGAAATGGTTTTAAGTTATTCCGCTGTGATGTTTTAAATAAATGTATATTTATGTGTTATGTGCAATGATTGTCCAACTGTGAGGTGCCCGGGAATGGAGCCTTACAAGTTGGTATCAGAGCCAAAGTTTAAGTGAAATAGGTAAATATTTTCAAAAGAAACCTGAACTTAAACTGAGAATTGACAAAGGGAAGGGATGCTAGTTCGAGTAGCTACGTGCCATCAGGTATTTTCTTTAATGTTAACCGGTATTATGTGCGCATGTTATTTGATCTGTTTTCCCTTAGTAGATTTAGATACTGATGTAGTCAGGATAGGAAATGCTTGGGGTATGAAGAGTAAAGTAAGTGGCTAATCATAACTGGCCACTGTAATTAGGGACTTACTATACTTGACATAGACTGAGCTATTACCTGTAATGACCGTGTTGGTGTTTGAATCTTTTAGTGTGTTAGAGGATGGCTGGAGGTAGATCTTCGAAGGCTTCTCAAGGTGGAGGTCATGATGGACGTGGTGCTGGACCACGGGTCACAAGGGGAAGGCCGAGGGCTGAAGAGGTGGCTCATGAGGAGCCTGAGACCCCTCATCCGGAGGGTGGTGATGAGAGTGCCAATTTGAGGGCCTCAGTGAAGTAGGTTGTAGTGGAGGAGGTTCACCAAGTCATGTAGACAATCTTACCGTCTGTGGTGACTGAGGAAATAAAGGTTGTAAGAGAAGGAGAAAGGGAGGAGAGGAACAGGTCCTTGGGAGGGAGAGAGCAACTGGAGACTGAGATGGTTGTCCCTACTAACAAGGAGGAGGAAGAAGAGCCTGTGCCAGAGGCAACACGAGGCTGTAACTATGGGGCATTTCGAAGATGCATGCCCCCAACTTTCAATGGCAATGGCACTGCTGCTGCTGCACATCGATGGGTAAGAGAGATGGAAGTTGTGCTCGACATTGGCGAGTGCAGAGAAGACAAGAAGGTGAAGTTTGCCACTAACTCATTTTTGGACTTGGCCTTATGCTGGTGGGACAATATTGTCAAGGCCGAGGGTAGTAGAGCAATTGGCAGGATGAGGTGGAGTGAGCTGAAGAAGTTGGTGATCGAGGAGTTCTGTCCTCATCGGGAGTTGGAAAAGGTGGAGAGAGAGTTCCTGCAGCTGGAGGCGGGAACCATGATACATCAACAGTACACCACCACGTTCAACAAAATGGCACGGCTAGTGCCGGATCAGGTGACGCCCCTGCCACGGAAGATCAAAAGATACATTCAGGGCTTTCCAGCGGATATCCGCAGGCACATGATCGCCGCCCGACCGAGTATGTTTAGGTTAGTGGTTGATTTGGCTGGAAGATTGTATGATGAGAGGGAGGTGATGGTGGTTGAGGGGAAGAAGACTGGTGGTGATGACCGGAACTGGAATAGGAAATGGTTTGGGCGTGGCGGCATTACCCCAAATAACAAGAAAGGGAGGGTGGATGATCGACGGGTGGTTGCAACAGGCTCGGGAACAAAGAAGTGCGGTAAGTGTGGGAAGGAGCACACTGGTGAGTGCAGGCTGGGGCTAAATTTTTATTTCAAGTGCGGGAAGCCCGGCCACAACTCTAGAGATTGTAGAGTAGCTAGTGCTACAATTGTGGTGAAGTAGGCCACCTGAGCAGGAAGTGCAAGAAGCATAGGGTAAAGAGTTCTGGAGCAGGGAAGAAGACCGGAATTGAGGGGCAAAGGGCAAGCGCCAGCGCATTCCCAATGACCAGGGAGGAGGCTAGGATGGACCCCGATGTTATGTCAGGTACGTTTCTAGTAAACCAAACTCTTACTTCTGTGCTATTCGATTCAGGTGCTAGTAGAAGTTTTATTTCTGCTGCCTTTTGTGTTAAGCTACCCATTAGGCGTAGATGTATTGATGAGCCCTTTGATGTAGAAACTACCATAGGTGAGTATACAAGGATTTCTGACTTGATTGAGGGTTGTGACATAGAACTAGAAGGTCATAAGTTCCTTGCTAGACTGTTCGTGATAACCTTAGGTGGATTTGATGTAGTTATAGGAATGGATTGGGTAGCGGACTACGAGGCGAACATTATGTGTCACAAGAAGATGATTAGATTGACATCGCCTGACGGGAGTTCGGTGAAAATATACAGTGATCGAGTTACGATGATTCCGAAAGTGATTTCGATGGCGGTAGCGGGAAAATGCATGAGACGGGGATGTAGTGCCTATCTGGCCTACGTAAAGGATGAGAACATGTCAACACCATAATTGTCTGATGTACCAGTGGTGTGCGACTTTCCAGACGTGTTTCCAGAAGATTTATCAGGTGTGCCACCGGACCGCGAGATTGAGTTTCAAATTGACTTGATACCCGATGCTCAGCCTGTAGCTAAGGCACCGTATCGGTTGGCTCCGGCTGAGATGAAGGAATTGATGGAGCAACTGTAGGAGTTGCTCGATAAGGGGTTCATTAGACTGAGTATCTCTCCTTGGGGTGCTCCGGTCTTATTCGTGAAGAAGAATGACGGTAGTATGAGGATTTGTGTTGACTACCGTGAATTAAACAAGTTGGCGGTGAAGAATCAGTATCCATTACCGAGGATTGATGACTTGTTTGATCAACTCCAAGGTGCCAGTTGGTTCTCGAGGATAGACCTACGATCTGGCTACCATCAGTTGAAGGTGAAAGAGCAGGATATTCCTAAAACCGCTTTTCACACGCGTTACGGGCACTACGAGTCTCTCGTTATGTCTTCCAGTTTAACTAACACGCCAACAGCTTTTATGGACTTGATGAACCGAGTGTGTCAGCCAATGTTGGATAAATCAATGATTGTGTTTATTGATGATATCCTGATTTACTCAAGGAGCAAAGAGGAGCATGCCGGTCATATTCGGGAGGTGTTGGAGACATTAAGAAAGGAGAAGTTGTATGCTAAGTTCTCCAAGTGCGTATTCCGGTTGCGCGAAGTTCAGTTCTTCGATCACGTGGTAAATCCCGAGGGGATTATGGTAGACCCGACAAAGGTGGAGGCGGTGATGCAATGGAAGTCTCAAAAGACGCCATCCGAGATCCGTAGTTTCTTAGGATTGGGGGGATATTATCGAAGATTTATCCAACACTTCTCCAAGATAGCTTCTCCGTTGACTAAGCTGACTCATAAGGATGTGAAGTTTATATGGGGTCAGGATCAGGAGAAGGCTTTTAAGGAGTTAAAGGCAAGGTTGACTCAAGATCCTGTCTTGTCAATACCCGAAGGAAGCAAGGATTTGGTGGCCCATTCAGATGCTTCTTACTCGGGGTTGTGTTACATACTGATGCAGTGAGGAAAGGTTATAGCTTATGCATCCTAACAATTGAAAGTTCATGAGGTCAATTATCCTACTCATGACTTGGAGCTAGCAGCTGCGGTCTTTGCATTAAAGATTTGGAGGCACTACCTATACGGAACGAAGTGCACAATCTTCACGGACCACAAGAGCTTGAAGCACTTTTTCGAGCAGAAAGAATTGAATATAAGGCAAAGGTGATTGTTGGAGCTCATAAAGGATTATGATTGTGAGATCCACTACCATCCGGGAAGGGCCAACGTGGTGGTGGACGCCCTTAGTTGAAAGGAAAGACCCGAACCGATTCGGGTGAAGGCATATCAGTTGATTATGACCTCCAACGTGATGACGTAGGTCAAGGAGTTTCAAAACGAGGATTTGAAAGAAGATCACCTTAACTTCAAACGAATGAGAGGTATAGTCACGGAGTTGGGAGAAAATACTCATGGAGTTAAAACCCGCTTCGGATGAATGTGGATCCCTCGTTACGGAGATCTACGAGGATGAATCATGGATGAAGCTCAGAAGACTCGGTACTCCATTCATCCCGATGCTACCAAGATGTATCAGGAAATGAAGAAGGACTTCTAGTGGCCAGGTATGAAGTGTGATGTAGTGGAGTATGTGAGTAAGCGCCTTACATGCTTGCAAGTGAAGGCAGAACACGAGAAACCATACGGGAAGGTCCAACCGTTGGATATACCCGAGTGGAAGTGGTAGCACATCACCATGGACTTTATTACTAAGCTACCCCGCATGGCGAGGGGGTGCGATGCCATCTGGGTGATTGTTGATTGTCTGACCAGGAGTGCTCACTTCCTAACGAATCACGAAACGTACTCTTCCGAAAGATTGACGGTTTCGTTCATAAAGGAGATTGTAGCTTGTCACGGTGTGCCGGTGTCTATCATATCTGATCGTGACACTCTGTTTACATCTAAGTTTTGGAAGAGATTCCACGATGCAAAGGGGACGAGGCTACACATCAGCATGGCTTATCATCCTCAGATGGATGGTCAGTCTAAGCGGATGATCCAGGCACTCTAGGATATGCTCCGAGCATGTGTGATCGATTTTGGAGGAAGTTGGGATAACCACATACCGTTAGCTGAATTCTCATACAACAACAGTTACCATGCCAGCATTGCTATGCCCCCTTATGAGATGCTATACGGTAGAAGATGTAGAATACCCGCTTGTTGGGGTGAAATTGATCAGAAGGAGTTGGGAAGTGTCGAGGTGATCGAGGCTATGACTGAAAAACTAGAAAAGATCAAAGCTTTTATGAGGGCAGCCAAAGATAGGCAAAAGTCGTATGCCGATAAATGGTGTAGACCGATTGAGTTCCAGGTGGGTGACAAGGTTATGTTGAAAGTCTCACCTTGGAAGCGGGGCAAGTTGAGCCCGAGATATATAGGACTTTTCCAAATCATCACACGAGTAGGAGAGGTGGCCTATAGATTGGAACTACCCAATGAGTTAAGTGGAATTCACCCAACATTCCATGTATCTCATCTGCGGAAGTGTTTGGCAGACGAAGATATGGTTGTACCACAGGAAGATATTGAAGTAGATGAATGACTCAACTATGTGGAGCGACCAGTGGTGATCATTGATCGGAAGGAGAAGAGGCTAAGGAATAAAGTGGTTCCACTTGTACGAGTGTTGTGGAAGCACAGGAAGGGTTTTGAGTCTAAGTGGGAGACTGAAGAGGAGATGAGACAGCATTACCCACATCTCTTTGAGGAATAATAGGTGTCGGGGATGAAACCTATATAAGGGGGTTGGACTTGTAACACCCGGATATTTTAGAAGTTGTAAAAGAAGAATAAAAAGGAGGAAATGTAATAAAACCCAAATTGAGGGGTTAAAGGTATAAAAGTACAAAATAATATATTATATTTTGTACAAAAGGAGTATGGCCGCCCATACTCCTTGGACATCACCTTTTGTTCGGATTTTAGAGAGAGAAAGAGCAGAAAGCTTCGGGACTAGAAAGAAGAAGAAGATGAAGTTTGAAGGTGAGTGTTTTGATGTTAATTGGCTCGGTTCTTTGAGGTTTTCCACCTTAGAAACTGATTTCTAACTGTTGTTGTGTTTTGGTGGTTTGCTGTGTTTGTTTTAGGAGTTTGAACTCTTGTGCACACAAGTTTGGAAGAAGATATACTTGTGAGTTTTAAAGGTAAGTTCTAGAAGCCCCTTTTTTACATGTTTTAACTGACTTTTTGGGGCTGGAAATGCACGTATGTATGTTTTTATAAAAGTGGATATGTTACCCGTATGTGTATGTGTATGTGTTCACGGGTGGGGTATGATTTGGGTGGTATTGATGTTATGATTATGTTATAAATGTGTTTTTGTTTCTTAGAGTGTAAGAACTAAACTTAGAACATGTTATAATTGAACTTAGGACTGAAATCATGTTGGCTAGTTAAGTTAGATGCTCATGCGCCTGAAATAGGCCCATGCGCCTAAGTGTCCCATGCGCCCAAAACCCCATACGCCCAAATAGTGGCCAGGCGCCTAGAATTAGGCTGAATTTGGCTAAGTGTCCATGCGCCTAGACACTCATGCGCCTGCATAGTGCCCATGCGCCTAGAATGTTGCCCGAAATGACTAATTGTTAGGCCATGCGCCCCAATAGTGCCCATGCATCCAGAACCTTTCCCATGAGCCTAAGTGTTCCCAGGCGCCCAGAAGGCCATGCGCCTGCATAGTGCACATGCGCCTAAGACTTAGAATACTTTTTTTGAATTTTGGGGAAAATGTAAAGTGTAGGCTTTGACTTGGGATGTTCCCGGGGGTGATGTAAGTGGACTTTATGATGTCATGTATGATGCGATGGGTGTGATATGTCATGTATGATGAATGGATGATATGAATATATGTACGATGTGTTATCTTTTAATGATTTTCAAAGCGTATATATTATAAAATAATATACGATAAGTATTATGTTATTACTTTACGTAGTATGACAAACGAATGAAAGAACATAAAGTATAACGTGTAGTGAAATGAAAAATAAAAAAGATGAGAAGTAAAACGTAACAAAAGAAAGAATTGCTTGCAAGTAAATAGAAAGGAGGTGCACGACCATGTTGTCGTTAGCTCAACTGTGTGCGGTTATAATAACCTGAAGGATGGATGCAGGGTTAATCATTGAGATTGACAAGACCTTTGTGATATGCCCTAGGTGACTGGGTTAGCTTGGTGCATAATGTTCGTGAGTTAATTACCACAGGCCCAGCATCAGCTTCGTGCATAATGTTCGGGGTATTGCCAATTGGTCTGAATGAAAGGAAGAGATGACTTGCCCTAGGTGACTGGGTCAGCTTCGTGCACAATGTTCGTGATTTAATTACCACTGGCCCAGCATCAGCTTCATGCACAATTCTCGGGGTATTGTTCATCGATCCATATGAAAGTAAAAGAATGACATAACGTATGAAAAGAAACTATGAAAGTAAAGAATGATGAAAAGTATGATACGAAAGTATGAGAACGGAAATAAGAGATAATGAAACATACCAAACGAAAGAATGTATACGAAAGAGAATGAAAATGAAATGGAATGAAAGTATGTATATGATGATGAAAGATAACGACTGATAATGGAAGATAATAACGATATTATCTATTTGTACGTATGATGCATGAACGCGTATGAAATTTAAGAAGGGTTTTAACGAAGGTAGAGTATGTTATATTTTCATAAAACTAGAACTCACTCAGCAACACTGACTTTTATGTATTTTCCAGTTGGCAGGTGATTGTTGTTGAGGATGGCACGGGGCAGCTACTTGGCATTTTTGGGATGGCATCCATTTGTATAACAATGAAGTTTTTGTGATGTAATGCAAATTATGATATTTTGTAACAGTTAACTACATTGTATTATTTTGTAAAAGATGTCATTAATATATGAAATGGTTTTGCGTTATTTCGCTGCGATGTTTTATATAAATGTATATTTATGTGTTATGTGCAATGATAGTCCAACTGTGAGGTGCCCGGAAACGGGGTCTTACAAAAACAAGAGTCAAAGTTAAAACCAGTTAAGCATCTTGAAGCTTCATTCTCAAAAACAAAGATCAAACTGATGTCTTGTGACAACTGTGACATGTCAAATCCCAACGCAGATGATTGCTATTTCAGTCAATATTGATTAATTTGTGACATGAACAATCATTCAAACAAAAATTGTTATTTTAAAAAGTATTGTTTTGTATGTGATATGAAAAAGCACAATACATCTGATTGCTTCTTTAACCAGAAAGGCTTGAGAATTCCACAAAACAAGCCCATTTCACCACTTTCGACTGTTAAAGTCAAAGCTAGAAGTCCTCAGCATAATAGACAATCGAAAATCTCAAATTCTAATGATGACTTCTATGACAATTGGCAGTCAAAGAGTGTCAAACAAAAGTTAAATAAGGAAAAGAAAACAAGAAGAACCCCAAACAAATCAATCAATGCATTGTCATCTAAGTTTCAACCTTGAGGAAAATACCAAGAAGTTACAGTCTTAGATAGAACTGAGAAACCCAAGACCATTATGACTTGGGTTCCATATTCTAATTAGTTTCTTTTTGCTTGTAAGGTCATCCATACAGGTCCAACAGCGTATGGTACGTGGATAGTGGATGCTCCCGACACATGATAGTAGATCGTTCCCTCCTTTATGACTTCAAGCACATTCAAGGAACAACTGTAGCATTTGGTGGAGATTCACAAGGTGGTAGAATTACCGATGAAGGATGTGTGACGAATGGATCACTGAGCATTGATAGCATGAATTACTGCAAGCAGCTGAACTTTAATCTTCTTAGCGTGTCCTAAATCTGTGACAAGAAGTATTTAACTCACTTTACTGCCACTCACTGCTATAATTTGAAACCATGATTTCAAATCCCTGAGGAATGGGTTTTCTTGAAGACTCAGAGGAAAAATAATACCTACGTCTTAAACCTTAATTCTGCACATCCTAAAGATGAAACATGTCTCGTGTCTAAAGCATCATTTGAGGAGTCACATGAAACCACGTTATTGGTTTACCTCAGAAAGAATTCCATTCATTGACCACTATTTTGCATGTCTTAAAGGAAAACAGCTCAAGTCGTCTCACAAACCAAAGCTTGTGAACACAAATAATACTCCATTGAAGCTCTTCATATGGGTCTTTTCGGACCAATTCATGTTTTACATGGGTTTTCTTTTTACATCATAAAAATGAAGCATCACAAATAATAAAGGACTTTATCACCAAAATTTAGAACCAACTTGATCATAAAGTAAAATCATTTAGAAGTGATAATGGTATTGAATTCAAAAATGAAGATCTAAGTTCATTTTGTACAACCAAAGGCATTACTCATCAATTTAGTGCAGCTAGGACTCGTCAACAAAATGGGGTAGCTGAAAGAAGAAATAGAACACTAATTGAAGCAGCACGAACAATACTAGCAGATGCTAAACTGCCTATTACCTTTTGGGCAGAAGTAGTTAACACATCTTGCTTTGTATAAAATCGAACTTTGATAATCAAAGAAAGAATTAGAACACCATCTGAACTTCTCTTTTACAGAAAAAGTGTACATGGATTTTTCAAGTCATTTGGTAGTCCTATATTAATATTAAACACCAGAGATCATTTAGGAAAGTTTTCTTTAAAGTCTGATGAGGTGTTCTTGTAGGTTATTCCCTAGTCTCAAAGGATTTCAGAGTGTTTAATCCAAGATCAAACATTACTAAATGAATCAATTAATGTTCAATTCAATGAACATTCATTTCCTAAGTCAACTAATGGTCCTGACTGGTTGTTTGATATTGACTCATTTACAAGATCTTTTGATCAGTTTCACTTGTCATACGCAGGTAACCTACAATCAGCTGGATCTTCCAGAATAGTGGAAAGAATAAATGATTTTCCCATGATTCCTCCTACGTCTGCTGAGCAACCAGATGAAGATGTTCCTTTACAAGCTGATCCTGTCAGAAAAGCACCACAAAATCAAAGTGTTTCAACTGAGGCTGGTCCAAGTTCAATACCAACTCCTTCTGATGAACCATCAAAATGAAGTGAGGATTCAAGAACAAGCTACTGTCCAGTTGAGACTGAGAGAAATACAAATGATGACAGTGTTCAAAGTGCAGTAGATGCCCAAGCAGAAACTGATGAAGCCTAGGATTACTTTCATCACTCTCCTACATCACAACCTGAAAATGCCTCTTACCATGATGATCTTAATGTCTCCAACCTTGATGTATCAATTTCTGGTGACTACATTCCAGTCACCAGGATACATAAGGATAATCCAGTGTCAAGCATCATTGGTGAACTAGATGAGCGGGTGACTAGAAGCAAGTCTAGTATTGTAAACATATGTTTGTTTTCTTGCTTTCTATGTGAGACAGTACCCAAGAACATAAAAGAGGCTCTTCAAGACAATAGCTGGATCGAGGCAATGCAAGAAGAAATGCTCCAGTTCAAGAAACAAGAAGTATGGCAATTTGTAGATCTACCTGAACGTCAATACCCTATCGGTACCAGATGGTTATACAGAAACAAGACTGGTGATAAGGGCATTATCATCAGAAATAAAGCAAGATTTGTGGCTCATGGATACACTTAAGAGAAGGAATATATTAGGATAATTAGAAGCCATTAGACTTTTCCTGGCGTACTCTGCATCCATGAAATTCATTATATACCAAATGGATGTGAAGTGTGCTTTTCTTTATGGCAAAATTGCTGAAGAAGTCTATGTGAGTCAACCTCCAGGCTTTGATGACCCAGATTTCCCTCACGGGGTATACAAGCTTGATAAAGCTTTGTATGGTCTACATCAAGCCCCACGAAAGTGGTATGAGACTTTATCATCTTTCCTTCTTACATATGGATACCAGAGAGGAAAGATTGATCAGACTCTCTTTAGAAAGAGAAAAGGAAAAGACATGTTGCTAGTCCAGATTTATGTGAATGATATCATTTTTGGCTCAACCAACAAGCAACCCTGCAAAGACTTTGAAGATCTCATGCACTCCAAGTTCCAAATGAGTGCAATGAGAGAACTCGCTTTCTTCTTAGGGTTATAAGTACAGCAAATAGCAGATGGAATCTTCAATCAATCAATCAAATTTTATGGAAACCATGTTGAAGAAATGTAATTTTGCAGATTGTCAGTCTATCAGAACTCCTGTTGATACTAAGATGACGATAGGGCCAGATTTAGAAGGAAAGTCAATGGACCAGACTCATTATCGGTCTATGATTGGATCACTCATGCATCTAACAGCTAGTAGACCTGACATAATGTTTGGTGTATGTGTTTGTGCCAGGTATCAAGCAGATCCCAAGGAATCTCATGTAAATGCAGTCAAGAGGATATTTAGATATCTCAAGGGAAAGCCTGCACTTGGATTATGGTATCCAAAGGAAGGAGATTCCAATCTTTATGCATATATTGACAGTGACTACGGGGGATGCAACTTTAATAGGAAGTCCACATCTGGCGGTTGTCAATTTCTTGGTCCCAGACCGGTCCCCTGGCAGTGCAAGAAGCAGACAAATGTTTATGTTTTGACAGGAAAAGCTGAGTACAAAGTAGCATCAGCTTGCTGCTCTTAAGTTCTCTTGATTGAAAACTAGATGCTTGATTATGGTTTTAACTTCTTGCACACACCAATTCACATTGACAACATAGCAGCTATGTTCATAACAAATAATCCAGTTCAACACTCAAAAACAAAACATATTGAAATTAGATATCACTTTTTGAGAGATTGTGCTGAAAAAGCGTTAATCAAATTGATACAGGTTCACACTGATAATCAATTAGCTTATTTATTCACTAAGGCATTTGATCCAAGTCGATTTGAATTCTTAGTTCAATCAATTGGCATTATTAATCTTGAGTAAAAATCAAAATCTACAAAAACATTCAAATATTACAAAAACACAAAAAGAATTCATCTTGCAAAAGTATATGTTTTATACTCCACTGGGAAATGATATAATTAAAGTCGTTATATCATTCATTGTGCTTATTTATAAATCTCAAATAACTGACATGACTTATCTGATATGCGGGTAGGCTCAACTTGGAAAAGAAAACACACGCACTGATGAACTAAAGCTTATATTCAACTATGAAGCTTTCATCTCAAAGTGTGTGTAAGTATTAGCTTATCCAAATGTGTGTGTGTAGTAACTGAAACACACCAGGTAATGATATCATATGAATCTCTTTTACTCACATCAGTTTCTCCGATGTTTTGCTGAGCAAAGATCTGGAGAAACAAGCACATAGTGCTGATGTCATGATCCAACAAGATTCCCAATGAGGAATACATCCAACTTGGATGAAACAATAGAATAAAATACATTCCAAGTGAATGAAACAAAAAGAATTATAACAGAGATCATATTCCAAAGTGAAGTTAAAAGAATCCCAATGAGGATCAAACAGATAAGAGGAACAAAATAAAAAGAATCCTAGTGAGGATCAAGCAAAATGAGATTTCATATATTAAATGACCTGGTCAAATAAGCTGTAAAAAGTTCTACCATACATTGGATGCAGATGGTTGACCTTACCATGCTTTTGAGTGTGAGGTACATATTGAATACTCAATCAACTCAAAAACATGATAAGATCACTAGCATTAAAATATTAACCAAGTATGAGTTTAAGAGGACACATATACCTTTAATCAATATGTTCATGACCATGTCTGTTTTACTAACAATTGCTTGCACTTGTGAAATGTAAGATTGATATGATCCCAAGAAAGGTATATCTCCACTTCGTGTACAGATAACAAACAAACAAACAAACAAACCCAGTATATCCCACTCAAGAGCAGGGTCTGGGGGGGTAGGTGGTGGCGAGTCTTTCCTCTATCTTGGTAGGTAGAGAGACTGTTTCCAAAGAAACCCCCGACTCGATAATTCATGTACAGATAAGAAAACAAAAAATCACAACAAACATTTTCTCTTCAAAATTTTTAAATCTTTAAAGTTTTTATCCCTTATGGATATAAACTTTAGGGGGACTAATTAAAATTTTGATCATTATGTACAGTTGTCTCCTTTCTTAAAAAAGTACAATTCAAAAACAAATATAAAAATCAGAAAAATCACTGTGTTGGTGCAGAAGTGATGCCATAGTATCTCAGTATTTGCAAACATCTTGAAGCAAAAAAAGTCCAAGATCAGTCAACACTGGGAAACTTGCATCACATCTGGTGTACAGTTCAATCCAAGCACCAATTGACAACCCAAGCAACAATCAAAACTTCATAAACAACAAATCAACAAACTAATCTTTATAACAGTCAAAAGCAAAAGACAGCTTCATAAAGATCAAGCATCAAAGCAAAAAACAACCAAAACTACCCATATCAGAAACATTAAAATTGACATGTTCAAAACTTAGTGCAGGTAAGAGCATTGGTTAATGCGGGTGAAGTTAATCCAAGCACATAACCAATGCGAGTAACAGTTTTGAGTCATGAAAAACACAAGTACAAGTAATGCCGATAAGTTAACTCTACTGCAATAGTCTCACAACAAATATTTACGACAAAGTTTTCAAGTATAAAAACTAATGCGGCCACTTTTGTTCATCCGCATTTGTTTACTCAACCGCATTTTCCAAATATGGCTAAAATCAATACTAAAACTTGGTTATGTATTTGTATCATCATAAATTAGAAGTGTGCTCACACTCTCCTATCAAGAACTGTGGACAACTTGGTTGTTCATCCGCATTTGTTGAAGTAAATACGGGAAGACAAATGTTCTTCAACATTTTCTATAGTGTACAAATGTTTGATAAGTTAAAACATACGCATTTTCTACTGTGCAAAAATGTATGATAACTTAACTTCCGCATTTGCTACGATGTTCAAGTGTCTGACAACTTAAACTTCGGCATTTGCTACAGTATACAAATGCAGCCCAAGTTTACACTTCCGCATTTGTTACTGTAAACAAATGCTAACAAAGTTAATCTTTGGTATTTGCTATAGTAGTCATCCGCACTTCTTTTAAAACTTGTAGAATTTACAACAACAATTAACATTGACTATTTAAACAGCTCAACAAATGTCCTTTAATACTTTTCAAATTTCAGAGACTTTAAAAGTACGACGAGCAAAAACTATTTACTATTCTTCATTCATAATCAAAATCATCAACATCATTCTGATTTCGGTGTTCTTCGAACATCATATTGCCCCTATTTTGATTCTCAACAATCATAGTATCGAAACAAAGTGATCTTCAGCAATATCTAAGAGTTACCCATCGAACACATGATGAACTCAGAACCCTAACACAAAGAAAGAATCACAAAATCAACATCAAACTAAGGATTGATAGACATTTTTGAGTTTAATAACACAAATGGTCATGAATTAACATGAACAAGTGATTTTCAAAACCTTAAGAGTGTCGCATGAACAGGGGTATAACTCACTGAAAATGCCAACTTCAAAACCTAACTTTGAATGTTAAAAGACTTTAAACAGAAAATTATCATCAAAATCAAAGAAAAATCACAATAAAATTGTTTATGCATTGTAAAATCAAGTTAGGTCAAATTTCTATGAAACGGTACCCATGAATCTTCAATTTTGACCAAATAAAGTCAAAATTGAAATAGTCAACTTGATTTCACTAGTGTAATTGATGATTGCTTGTCAAGTACTAACTCATATGTATCTTATGTGGAGAAGCTAACGGAAAATCTCACATGGAGTAAACTTCATAACGTTAGTGAATATCTTGACCCTGATGTTCCTGAAGCTGAAGGACTCAGAGACATGATCAGATTTATATCTACCACTAGAGTTGCTCATGCTATTACTGTGAGACCTGTTATTTATGGAACTTCATAAGATCATTTTGGAGTACTACTGAGGTTATAGAGATTCATGGCATTAAGACTCTATCTGGAAGAATCCAATGATCACACCCTTTCCATCATTAAACAAACTATGAGACAGTTTCTACAGTTTGGTGATGATACTGACACTCCTCAAGAACTTGAAGATGAGGAGATCATGACCTTCTTCGCCAACATTGGGTATGAAGGAGGATATGAAGGAAAACAAGTAGTCAAAGGGCTAGTGGACTTGCAGTGGAGATTCTTGATACACTTATTCCAACACTGTCTATCCAAAAGAAAGACAGGATGGAATGATATACCTGTTACTACATCATCTGCTATATGTGCTCTACGCACTAACAGGTCATTCAACACGTATGCCTATATATTCAATGGCATGGTGTCTAACATTCAAGAAGGAAGAAGACATATGTTCCTTATGTATCCAAGATTCCTACAATGCCTCATCAATAAAGCATTCCCCTAATGGGTACCTGTAGGACCTGTAATGGACATCCCCCATTGCAATGCCAAGTCTTATGAGTACATCAAGAAGAGGGATCCAAGGAACTTTTCCAGTGGGACTTTCTTTCCCTTGCTTCCTTGGATGTTACAACACATAAATGAAAAGGAAGTAATAGAAGAACAAGCATGATAGGAACAAATGAATCGATCTACGATGATATTAGAATGCAATTTAATCAAAACATACACATGTAATCAAAGCAATGCAAACAAATAAGAAAAATTCATAGTTATTCATTGATAGTATCAAAGACAATTACAAGTGTAGAAGCATATATAAGTTCATTCAACTAATTCTTATGTCTAGTCTCGTTGCACAAAACATATCTAAGCTATTTATACTATTAATAAACATAAGGAACAACTATTTACATAAACAATCCCTAAACTATGACAAACTATGCAAAAGACAACTAAACACTAAATGTTAATCTTTAAGAGCTTCAACAAAGCAGAACAAGAAAATGTAGCTTCAGCTGATGAGCTATGTCATGAAGAAGAAAAACAAGCTACACCTGATCAATAACATGTTGCTGAGCATGCTGAAGAAGCTCAAGAGAAATAAAGGTCTGTGTCACCACATGTTGAGATAGGTGGTGATCTTCACACAGGACCTTCTGTTCAAGAAGCTGAAATTGCTTCTCCATTCAGAGCATCACCTATTCCGTCTCCACATATGTCTCCAACTCAATTTTCCCCACCTTATACTTTTCCAACTACTGCTGAATTTGTAGAGTCTGGTGAATCTACTAGCTCTTCAGATGACTTCAAATCATCTCTGGATGAGGAGGGTCACACCATGAGAATGCAGTAAGACAAGCCCAATCCGAGGCAGGTCCTTCTGAAAGTTACGCAGAATCAGGAACCAACAAACCTGATAAGAAGGATGAAATGATCACTGAGCTGATGCTGAAAGTTGAAAGGATGGAAAAGCTACTGAATAGAGGATCTGGTATTATCCAAGATAGACTTCAAGAGTTTGATGAGAAAGAAATGGAGATCAAAGAACTCAAAGAAAGACATGAGGCTAAAAAGAACAAGAAAGACAAAGAAATTGATGAACTCAAGGTTGCCCTCGACAAAGCTAAAAAAGAAATCAGCGAGCATGTTAATATTGTATCTCTACAGACACTTGCCATGGAAGAATAGGAAAGCTTGACTAAAAACCAATCTTATCTCATTACTGATCTTAGCAGAGAAAGTGAGACTTTAATGAAAAGGGTCTCAGAATTGGAAATGTTGATTAAGATAAAGAAGGAGCTACCTGAGGAGCAAGAAACAAAAGGTGATGAACCAGAAACAGAAAAGGAACCAAGTCTAGCCATGGTTGTCTACTCAAGTGAACAGTCTGAAGAAACCATTAAGCAAGAATCTGAGCTTAGAGATCTCATCAAAGAGCTTGACAGCTATACTACTAGAGAGTTCATCATTGATGATGAGTTTTGGGAATTTGTAAGGGACCCAAGACCTCTAGTAGAACACATATTGGTGATTCCTCAATGTCCAGTGCAGGTAGAGAGAGAGTTGAGCATACCGATTGTTTCTGCAGTCACCCTTTCTGAAGAGCAAAAATATCTCATCAGAAAACTATATGAAGAGTTGAAAGAAAAAGAAGAAGTTGTTGAAAAGCAAGCAAAAGAACCAACACCAAAAAGTGAAACCTCTGTGCCATCCTCATCCAGACCTTATGTACACGCCTACTCAAGGAAGAGAAAGTACATGTCCGAGAGGGCCAAGGGCAAACAGCCTATATCAGAAGAGGAGCCTGTGAAGAAGAAGCAAAAAGATGACCCAAGGAGTTTAGCTGCAATAGATGAAATTCTTGAAGAGCACGAAAGGGCTGAGGCACAATTGAAGGAGGTGATTGGTATCATTGATTTGGAAGAAGGAGAAATAGGAGGATACCAGGTTGATGAACCTATGATTAAAGACAGTCCAATGAAGGTTGAATCCTCAGTTGAAGAGATGGTGTAAAAGGCACAAACTGATGATTTAATGATCAATGCCATGTTTCTGATCAATCACGGTTATGATGCTGATGAAGTGTTTGGGATGACTTATGAGTCAATGGTGGACGAAGTAAGAAAAATGAATTAACTTCTTGATCCCTGTATGTGTCTGAATATGAAAGATAATCAGTCAAATCTCCCATCACATTCTTCACTCCACTCAGAAGACAGTCTGAAGCTCCTCAAGCTCCATATCCTGATTCTTATACCATGACTGATAGGGAAATGAAAAAATTACCTCTCTAAACAAGGATACACAAAAAGAAGACTGGTAATATGAAGACTAACTCTGTCAGAGCCGTAATCCTCCAAATGATAAATGAAAAGAAAGAAAATATGAAAAAGATAGAAGAAGAGGTTGTAAGGAAAAAACCCAGATCTAGAGTGTTTACTCTAGATGTCTAGCTCATAATTAAAGACCATGATGTCTTGGTGCCCATCTTCAACAGAACTCCTGAGTGGTTTATTGAACCTTCTCAATTAAAACTTCAAGAGGGGTTAACCACTTCAGAGATGATACAGGGTGTGTCTACTCCAGAGGGAAAGACTGATGTAAAGGTCATCGCTTGGAAGTATGACATTGACAAGAATATGTTCACGATCAAAAGGATCTCAGGGTTGGTGCAATTCTCATAGAGTACTCTGCTATGGTGAACTCCCTGAAGATTCATGATCTCAAGGAACTAGCAGAACTTGAGCTC
>BJCN01316182.1:18428-38823 GCA_018326445.1 Flaveria brownii
TCATAACATACTAACCACATTAATATTCTAAGTGTCTTGGGCACATAGAATCCTACAGTGTCTACTCCAGAGGGAAAGACTGATGTAAAGGTCATCGCTTGGAAGTATGACATTGACTAGAATATGTTCACAATCAAAAGGATCTCAGGGTTGGTGCAATTCTTCATAGAGTACTCTGCTATGGTGAACTCCCTGCAGATTCATGATCTCAAGGAACTACCAGAACTTGAGCTCATCAATCATCATGCTATGCACAGGGATATGAGTTCAAAGAGATTCTAAAGATCTTCAAAAGAACCAAGAACTTTAACTCATTAAAATCCATTAAACTTTGCGAAATCCCCAAGACAAGAAAAGAAAAGCTAAGAGGACTGAAGAGTTGGTATTTCCTGAAATGAAAGTAAAACCAACTGAATCATTGAAGACAAAGATGGTGGTTAGCACCCATACTTCCATACCAATCTCAAATGTCTATTATGATGAAAAGATTTATGAGATGGTAATTGAAAGGAAGTGGGGAGGAAAAGAAGGGGCTGAAATCCATCTATTTAGTGGATATGTAATGAGACTTCTTGATAAATGTTTATATCCACTACATCTTCTTTAGACACTTCAGAGAAATCAACAATAAGCTTGGAGAGGTTGACATGTATTTCTTCCTAAAGTGCATTAAAATTCTAAAGATGGCATATGACAGGATTAAGCACAAGAGAGAGCATAGAAAGAAGAAGAAGACTCCTCTTAGCCTGGGAAGCATTGTAAAGCTTGAAGTGGATGTTGATGGATCTCTCCTGATTCATAGAGATGGGTTATCCACTGTTGGTGTGTGGGAACTTGTATCTCCAAGGAAGATGCCAATTGAAGCAGTTCATGTCGTGAGCCAAATGAAGATTCATGTTCTGAGTAGAGACAATATTAAAAAGGCCAGAGATTTCTCTAACATGATTAAGGCTATCCTGAATCCAGTTCTCCCAGACCCAGGTACAGCTCCACTATCACCAGTCCAAGCACCTGCAGAAGATCCAACAGAATCTTCACAACCTTATCCACCATCAAACCCTTGAAGTACTTAAGCTGTATAATCCTTAGGGGGAGTATTGTTGGACTCTGAAAGGATCATACATGCCAATTAAAATGGTGGTTGATGGTTGTTCTGTTGGCAAAATCACACAAGTCTAAGAAGAAATACGGGTGAAGGTTAGAAGACTAAGTGTTGGCTATCCGCATTTGTATATGCGGATGACCTAAGAACAAGTGTTGCAAGTATTGTTCTTCCGCATATACAAATGCGGATAGAACAAATACGGATGAGCATTTATTCTTCCATATTAACCAATGCGGATACACAAAGAAATGTTGACAAGTGTTTGTTCATCCGCATTTGTCAACGCCGATGACCAAACACTTAATGTTGAAGACAATCAAGAAATGCTGATGAAGCCCAAGGCATCCGCATTAGTTACTGCGAATGTTCAACCACAAATGTTGATGAAGACTATTGTACTTAGACTAGTATTTTGTATAGTTATTAGGGTAGTTTAGTCTTTTTGTACAGGATTTATGTCGGCCTATAAATATAACAGAATATCCATCATATGTAATTTTTTTCATTTTTAAGATACTTAGTACTCAAGTTACGAGGTTCTGAGGTTGCTATATCACTGTTGTGAAAACCCTAGCACCATCTTTAATTTGTTTGTTTACTAATCAATATACAAAGCATTTATGAGTATATTTTTAGCATTTATTGTTCTTTGATTTTGTATTTCTTCTACTTAATCATTGAGTCAATTATCATATTCAATCCTTGTTGAAGTCACATCAACAGAGAATTTAATTCTCGGACCCAGTCAAGGTGTATGTCAAACAACCACCTGGCTTTGCAGACCCAGATCATCTTGATTATGTCTGCAAGCTAGATAAAGCTCTTTATGGGCGGTATCAAGCTCCAAAGAAGTGGTATGAGACATTATCTCAGTATCTCTGTCAGTATGGATACAAGAGGGGGTACTATAGATAGAACTCTCTTTATCAAAGGAATAGGGAATGACTGGTTCAAGTGTATGTAGAGGACATTATCTTTACGTCAACTAAACTAAAGCTCTGCAAAGAATTTGAGAAGCTGATGAATAATAGATGTAAAGTAAGTACCATGGGGGAACTTAATCTCTTTCTAGTAATTCAAGTGAAGCAAGTTGAAACTGGCATCTTCATAAGTCAGTCAAAGTATGTACAAGACATTCTCAAGATTCATCATGACTGAATGTAAGTTTACAAAGACACCCATAGCTAGAAACCACTCCTTAGAATAGATCTTGAGGGGGAGTGTGTAGATGAACATCTTTACACAGCTATGATTGGGTCTCTTATGTACCTTAAAGCCAGTAAGCCTGATATTATGTTTGCTAAATGCATCTATGCAAGAGATCAAGCAAACCCTAAGATGTCACACCTGGTTGATGTCAAGAGGTTTCTTAGATATCTCAAAAGTGCTCCTACACTAGGCCTTTGGTATCCAAAGAATTCTGACTTCAATGTGTATGCTTATATAGATAGTGACTATGGAGGTTGCAACATGACTGTAAAGTCTACATCTAGGGGATGTTAATTCCTTGGTGGAAGGACAGTCTCATGGCAATGCAAGAAAAAATCATGTGTATCTGCTTCAACTACTGAAGCTAAATATATAGTTGCTACTAGCTATTGTGCTCAAGTGCTTTGGATTCAGAATTAGATGCTGGACAATGGATTCAACTTCAAGGAGAATCCAATCCATATATACGACAACAGTGCTATCTCTATTATAGAGAATCCTGTGTAGCACTCAAGGACAAAACATATCAACATCATGTATCATTTAATTAGAGATAATTTTTAAAAGGGATTGATAAAACTAGTCAAAGTTAATACAAATGAATAATATGCTGATCTGTTCATAAAGGCTTTTGATGAACAGAGATTTAAATATCGTGTATCAGCTATTGGGATGATTAACTTTGAGTAGATTTTCTTAAAAACTTAATTCAAGACTATTTCTAAAATTATGTGTCCAGTTCTCTAAACTATCACCTACACAAGCCCAGTTTACTTGTAAGACATCCTTTTCAAATGATATTCCTTAGAATTTTGAAAAACTTAAAATATATTTTTTTAAACACATTAATATTGTCTCCAGAAGAATTTTAAGTTTTCAAATAAGATAACTACTTATAAGAAATTTACCTTCTAAAGAAATTCTGATATATCTTCCAAAGCAAAAATATTCTAAGTGCTTATATGTATTTGAAGAAAAATTTTCTTTCGAAAGCAATTATGTCTTGGAAGATTTATTCTCTTAATAATAAAACTTTCAAGTTTTAATCTCTTTGGAAACCAAATGTCTCAGAAGAGAAAATTACAGAAGTAATTTTTCTTCCGAATCAAAATTTTCATAAAACAAGGGAACATTTTTTGAAGTCAAAATTGGCTTCAGAAGTTTTTATAAAACTTATGAAGACAAAATACCTTCAGAAGATTTTCGCCTTCTAAGAAAACTACCTTTTTGGACACTTTTTTTGAGGTGGGACCGACATTCGGATTTCAAAGTTTGTTCTTTTGCATAAACTTTGTCTCAAATTTATTTCATATATATACACCCAACGGTTCCCTCCCCCCTCTTTCACTATCTTCTTCATCTGCAATTCTCTAACCTAAATTCACCTACAAACCGAATTTTTTCTTACCTTCCTTCACAACAAAGCTACCTTAAATGGCCAACCTTGACTGTAGAAACCAACTTGATTTCTCCATGCACCTTCACAGGCAACATAATCAAGTTACTCTGTTGAACTCTGAGAAAGATTCAGATTTCTCAGAGGTTTTCCACTTTCTTACTCTATCAAACTAATTCACCTCCCTCACCATAGATCCTCCACTCTATGAGGATCAACTATAGGAATTTTGAAGGATATCCCAAAGGGTTACCATGGATGAGGAGAATGCACTATCTACCATAATGTAGTGGAGGACAATCTTCATCACTCCAGCCTCAATAAACACTCATCTTCAGAAGGATGACGTAGAAGGTGAATTGTCCTTTTCCAAATCTGTTGTTAACCAGTCCTTTGGATAGATGTGCTATGAAGGTGACTTCTCAGTTAGAATCTTCAGGAAAGGGAATGTCTTATCTTAATGGAAATACCTCCTTCATATGGTCATTCACAGTTTGTCTAACAAACATGTAGGATGGGATTAGATTCCTAAGGATATTTCCTAAATAGTCAATGTGATGGTTGAAGGGGTCAAGTTCAGGTATTCACAATTTGTATACACTAATTTACTTGAAAACTTGGACTCATTAGAATATTATATGTTCCCTAGATATGTCTAGCACATTCTCAACTATGAACTAGGTTCACAGTTGAGGGGGAACATGTAATTTTCAAAAATAGGGACAGATCAAGCCTGACATCTTTAAAACTATAAGAAAGCCTACTGTAGGATTCTCATGGTTTGAAACAACCCTAGTCTTAAAAATGTTAGAGCTCATTACTTAAGGTGACAACCTAGCAGTACCAGCTAGTGTTAAACCCACACCTTCTACTTCACAACCACCCACACAACCACAAATAACCATAACCTACCTAAGAAAATCCAAACGAACCCCTGCACAAGTTACTCAGCTTGTGCAGGCCCCCATATCACCATCTATGCAGGAGGAAGTGGACACTATAGCTCCCACTTTCCCTGAGGAGCAAACCACTCCTATCTTACTAGTGATTAGTATTGAGGTTCCTCATGCTCAGACTGATGAGCTCACAACCCAAACAGCCTTAAGCCTTCACTCAGAGTCTTAAAACTCTAATGAACAACCTTCAGGGGACAGTTACCATCCCCATCCTCTTGATCTAAACCAACCAATTCCCAACTTAGAATTCTATGATGATGAAGATATGGGATTCAGTTAATACCATGATGATCTTTTCTCCTTCCCTACTCTAGGAGAGATGAGACTCTTGCCTCTCCTATATCTAACCCACATCATCCACCTACTACTGAGGTGAATCTCTCTGAACCTATTCATTGACACTTCAGCAAGTGATTACATTATTAAGACTTCAACCATGGTAACCCAGCCTATTGACACTCTAACTGAAGTTGTCAGTGTGCAGGGGAAATCCAGCACCCAAGAAGAACATGCTGGTGATGAGGAAGAAGACGTATGTCCTATTCTCTCTTCGAATCTCAAATGACTACCTTGCAAAGAAGGGTCCTTGATCAGCAACTTGAGATTTCTGATCTCAAAGAAAAACTTACTGGGACACCTTTTAGGAGGACTCAACCAAGAACACAAGAACCTGATGATGTGACATACTTATCCCCCAGCTCACCTATACAAGAAGGTGATGCTACCGAAAAAGGTGAGGAAGTCCAAACAATCACAGAACCTTGGAGTTCTTCATAGGGTATGGACATTAAGGATTCACCACTCTCACTTGCAATTGTCCATACTCAACAACCTCTATAAGTCCACATTGATATGGACTCACTCATACAAAGTTTGTTTAAGAATGGTATCCCATGGGCTATGTCTGCCCCACCCTATGGAGCTGAGAATGAAATACTATGGTGGAGGGTATGATGCTGACAGAAGAGCCCTGATACACATAGATTTCAGGGGCTGCAAAAGGTCTTCAACTTTTAGACCCTAAACTATTATGACGGTCTTCCTCTAGTCCATATGTCACTTGCCAACCCAAGTCAAAATAGGCAAGCTGTCGGACTAGCTGTGAGGATTCAAGATAGGATTGTTGAAGAGTACAGATATAGAAAAAGACAAAGGTAAACAGGCAATGTCATTGGTCAACTGGATGTGGTGGTGGACCCTAAGATTAGCTTCAAAGGGGAAACCTTGACTGAAGGCACAATGATAGACACTGTGAACCTTGTCACATGAACTACTTCAACATCCTCTACCCGCAGTGAGGCACCAGCTAGTGAAGATGCTTCAACCCTATCTCTGGCTAGAGCTTGACTGCTAAATCAAGCAATGAAGGCTCTCTCTCCACCTTGAGTCACCAGGGTCTGTGAGTGATAAAGGAAAAAGAAAACTGACTCCTGAGGAGATTGATAAGGAGGAAAGAGAGAGGAAGAGGAACTTAAGGGAAGAGGGTTCAAGTGGGACTCCAAGCTTCATAGAAGCTGTAATCAAGGCTGCTCCCAGGCCAAATACTCAAAATGATAAGTTGAGGGTAGCCAGATTAAACTACTTCGAGACCAGGACCTATAATGTAGATGTACTCATCTCTCTTTCCTTACAAGAACATAATAAACTGGCAGATATAGAGCTGACAAAGGAGAGGAAGGAGGTAGAGCATGCAGTGTTGCTCATTAAGATTGTAGAAGAAAGAATGCAGAAAAGGCTATACAAACATACTCCTACCTTCTCCTCAGTTCAAGAATGCCCTGAGACAGAGGCTGTGGCAACTGAACAACCTCATGTAGATAAGGAGGTTAATAGACAAAATATGATCAACTACCTGAGTGCCACGGGTCTCTATCATGCATCTTCACTTCTTCCCCTATCATATGAATATATTGAATTTGAGTATCTTAAGCAGCTGGAGCAACAAGTTATTAAAGAACAAAAGGCTGCTAAGAGAAAGATGAGGGAAGAAGCTATAAAGTCAAGAGCCATCATCCAAAAGAGCCAAAAGAAGTCTGCTGATAGGTAAAGGATGGTAAGCTTCTTGAAGTTGTATGGATTCTTTGGAAGGATACTTGGTCCAATGTCTCTATCTACTATGGATGAGCACATAAGAGTGATCAAGCAGAAGATTAAAAAGGGAGAGCTTGTTAACTTGTATTTTCCCCCCAAGTTAAGCACCTCCTGAGGTTAAGGTTAGGGTTGAACCCAGTCAGACAACACAAGATGGACCTAGAGCTGCATCTTAGCCAACTTCATCTTCTAATCCACAGCAGGGTTCTTCTCCCTTTCCTTCGAAACCTGTAAGGGAAGAGAACCCAACTGAGAAAGACACAACAGAACAATCTGGTACTGAAGACCAGCCTTCTCAGTTAAAGACTCTAAAGAGAAGGAAAATGATAGCCATGAAAAGTGTTTCTAAGAAGAAGTCGAATACATCCACCTCCACACCTTAGGATGAGTCAGAGCATCCTGTGGAAGTGCAAAAAGAGGCTGCTTAATAAACTCCAACTCAAGCACAGCCTCTTGCAGCTGGAAGACCCATCCTTGCAAATCAAGACAGATGGTATGTCATCAGAGATTAAAGGGGTCAAGGTATATCTTTCTAGTAAGACAAGCTTGATCTACCTCTACATGATCTCTATGACATGAGAAGGTATTATGAAAGTCTGAGGGATCCTAACCAATTGATGAAGAAGGGAATGGTCTTGATCCTAATGTGGACTGTCAATATCTAAATAATCTTTTCTCTTTTGGTAGCTTCAGCCTAGGGGGTTGTTTGTATGGTTATATTAGAAATGTTGAAGCAATCAAAGCAACTATAGAACTTCTGGCATGTATGCACTACGTACAAGGTAGAAGTTACTTCAAAAGTTTTACACCCTTAATAGAAAATATTCTAAGTGGAAAATCTTCCAAAGCCAAAGACCAAATCTTCCAAAGCAAAAGATGAAGTCTTCCGAAGCTTCAAAGAAAAAGACTTCCGAAGCCAATAAAATGAAGACTGATTTCTTATAAAGATAGAGAAGACATGCTTTCTCGGATTAACTTTTGCATAAAGCTGACCCACTTTCCCCTGAAACTTTAGGACTCGCCAACTTGTATAAGTTGATGAAAATGTCCATGCTTTTGCAACTGAAGATTAAGTTCTCAAGTCTGTAATTTTCTACTTTTTACCTTTTATCCTTTTTGTAATATATTAGGATGTGAGCTATGACATGTCATAGTCACTAGTCGAAAGAAAATCTGCCTTTTGACTCTATATTGATCTTGTGGTCTAGATCAGTGTTTCCAGTTGGCTTTCAAAGTATAGCCGGCTGTATGATGTAGTATAAAGTATCTCTGGTTCTTGTATTTCTTTTCATGCTTTATAATACTTATAATAGAACTAGAGATAAATATACAACATTCTTGAAAATCAGACTTCTCTGGTTCTTTATTCCGTCTCTTACTTGTGTTCTTAGCATCATTTACTCAAATCTAGTTTCCTATTTGATCTATTAAGTGTTCTAACACTCTTCTCATTATGAAACTGATTGTATTTACCACCCTGAGTTGGTCTTGCAAAATCATTCTTAGTATGCATACTATCCCGAAAATACATGAAAACACATAAAAGTGGGGATCTAGAACTAACCTTAATAAGAAGAACTCGATGAAAACTGTAACTCAAAAGGTACCAATCAAGATATACACATAACACATGTAAGGGTGTCAACTTTAATGATCAAAACAATGTTAAAATGCCCAAATGACAAAGATCTAGCTTAGATCTAGCATTTCATATGTGAATGTCCAGACCTCTGCTCAAATTACTTTCTCTCTCTAGAACTTCAGCTCTCTCTCTAGCAGCTTTGTTAAGTAAGAACTTGCATGGAGGCGGCTAGATTCCCTTTTATAGGGAGGTTTTTGGTGCCTATCTTTCATTTTCCCACTTTTAGTTCCTCATCTTCTTTATTATTTTTATTCAACCTCGGTTTATATAAAAATCTAGGCGTTACAGAAGATTATTCAACATAGACTTTTTCAAATTCCATCTCCATACCAAAGAACCATCATTTATATCCATTCCTTGTCTAACTACACAAGCCTTTTCTTTATCAATCTTATAGAGTCTTGGGAACAAATCCATTAAGCTGCCAGATCCCACCTAATAATTAAGCCAAAACAGAATATTATCACCCTTCCTAATTAACCCATTTTAAGAGTGTCAAGGTTTATATTTTCTCTTTAGAGCTCCTTGTCAACATTAATTATATTCCTCCATACGTAATGTATGCCTCTTTTAAGAGGAATCGCCATCGGCATTCGGACCAGACGAGGAATAGCTGATATGGGACATACCTAAAGTAATTACCTATTCACATTAAAATTCTATCTCCATTTGGCTAAAAGTGCCATACTAGTGCTCACCACCCCAAGGTCACCCGACTCCTTAGGCATGGTGATCTTGCTCCCTCTAGCCAATCTCATATGAATTTTTCTCCCTCACCACCCCAACGCAACATATATAAATTTTTCTTGCTTCCTCTAGCCATCTCATATGAAGCTTCTTTTGATTCCTTCTAACCTTCGTATAACCTGAATCAGACATATTGTTAATGTTATCAACCATTCCTTTACAGACTTCACACACACCTTATATAAAACTAGACTCTCTAAGTATACTTTTTATAGATATAACGAGAAGCGGATTATGTAAGAAAATGTAGTATTGTGATATCCAAAATAAAAATTAAATATTTGTCTACAATATTAGTTTATCATATAAATATTAAGAATATGATGTGTATTAACATCTGTTTATTCTAATAAAATAGTAAATAAAATAGACATATAATAACATCATATTTCTTCTCATCAAAATTTTTCTGATTCTCTCTTCTATCAAATAATCATATAAATTATTAATTATATTATTTATTTCCAGTTTAGATTAAAAATATTTTTAATAAATAAAATATTAGATCATTTTATTAATTAAATTTTTAAAGAAACAAATTTTTATAAAATAATAAACTGTTCTAAAACATCAAACTTTTTTTTAGAAATAAGAATTTAAAATATGTGTTTTTGAAAAGTATAAATTTAATAAATAAATAATTAAATATGAGAGTTATAATAAGGAAATTTTAAAAATAATATTTTTCTAAAACTCTTTATGTTTGAAAAAAAATATTAAGCTTTTTCTTTGCAAAAAATAAAAAAATTAAGAAAACTTTATATCATTGTTTTTATTAGTCATACTCCTTATTCATATCTAATTTCAGTCGTATATATTAATTTAGAATTTTGTTTTATAATTAATAATTTTTTAATTTAATATTTTATTTATTAAGCCCGTATAATATATGTGTTTGATAAAACTACCAGTTATATATATTTAGTAATTTACCAACGTTGATTGTTTAACAAGGGGTAATATCAATCAATTAGGATATATTTTAATAAAATCTTTCTTCGGCCGTTAAATATTAATCAATTAGGATATTTACCATTTCTTTATAATGCTTTTAAAAAAAGTTCTATGGTGTACTAATTATGATATTATTTTATGAATCAAATATCAAATAAGACATTCATTATAAGGATTTCATGTCTATTTTAGTAAATTACAAAAGTAAACTTTTATCTTTGTAAGTAATTTACTATTATTATTTTTATTAATTATAGTGGAAAATTTTTATATAATATATATATGTGTGTGTGTGTGTGTTTGTGTGTGTGTTTGTGTGTGTATATGTGAATTATTTCATATTTGATTCTTTAGCTTAACTTTCGTTAGTTCTTATAATTAAGTTATGTTATATGGTTATCATATAAGGGTATATATATATATAAAAACATTCAAACGACATAATCTAAAAACAAATTAATGTAGAACAGCATGATCTGTAAAATGTTGAGACCGAGAAATAACATCTCAAACAAATCATAAATATTGTTATCTTAACTTTTATTTTATAAAAATGATTGTTTCATATAATTTATATATTAATAATAATTTAATAAATAAAAATATAATGTAAGCCATAGAAGTAATTTAGATTCTTTCCACAAGCATATAATTTTGAAATTTATATGCTACAAATGATTTTTTATAGAACTAGTATTTTAATTTATATAAAAGCATCTAAATAACTTTACATGATTTGAATTCTAATTTTATGTATTAAGTTTTGTTATTGATACTTAAAAATATTACTGTATTAAGTCTAAATATATGATTGAAGTATCAATAATAAAACATAATAAATTTAATTAAATTGCAGGCATGTGAAATTGTTTAGATGTTTTTATTTAAATTAAAATGGTACTTCTATAAACAAAAATATTGCATCATAAATTTCCATAATCACGTGATTGTGGAGAGCAGTTAAATTACTTCATGTAGCATGCATTATAAATTTTATTTATAAACTTTATTATATAAATCATGTGATACAATTATTGTTCATAAATTATCTTTAAAAAATTTGTATTATAAAAAAATTGTAATTTGTTTGAAATGTTACTCATTGTTCCCAACATTTTACCAATTATAATTTTATAATACGATGATTCATTTTTGAATTATGTTGCTTGAATGTTAACTACCGTGACCTATGTAACCTAACTTAATGTAAACTAAAGAACATTATGTAACAATCATGTGACCTAAATTAACTATGCAGATTAACTACCGTATACTAAAGGCAAAAGATAAAACAAACCATATACATAAATGTTGCATAGTTGATTAATAAAGATAAAGATTGAAAAGTAAAATTAATTTAAAAGATAAACGTCTATTTTTATAATTAATAAAAATAAAGATTGAAAAGTAAAATTAGTTTAAAAGATATATAGAGGTCCATTTCTGTAATTTATTCTATAATTTGTTTCGATCATATTATCAGACATTAATACACTGTATAACTATATTATATCTTAATTGGAAATCCATCGAGAAAAAATTTCAGGTATAATTAATAGAATTAAGTGCATCCAATCTTATTGCTTTGTATATACGTGTGGATATATATAGCGAGTGTGGATATATATAGCGAGAGAGAGGGTTATATTGTTCCAAACACTCACAGACAAAGAGCTTCAGAAGAGAGAATAAAGTAACAATCTTTGTTTTACCACCCACAAAGAAAAAGCAATCAGAATATAAACCATCTTAAGATCATGGAGATCAAGATATCTCTCTCTCTCACACACACATATTATATTACATTATTATATATTATATAAGCATATATTAATTAATATATGTATATGTAGATTATAAATAGCTTGTGTAGTGGCCAAATTTAGCGTGGATCTTGGTTTAGTAAAATTTTACACCCCATATGTTCATTCTTTCTCTGCTCCTGTGTTTTAGCATAGAAAATTACTCATCTTGTACCCAAACCCACGCTTTTTGCCATTTTTCTTGGAAATACGTACCATTTTAAAGACGCGTCTTTTGATTTTTTATTACTTTTTTCTTTAAATAGATCACGCCTAGCATATATAAATGCTTGTTTGTGTATGTATCCACACATATGGATCATATACATTCACGTGGGCTCTTTAGATATTCTGAATCTGTCATCCAAATAACTCATTGTATGAACATTTAGATTTTTGATTGTTGGATCTTATAACGTTGGTTTCTTCCCCTTCATATGAAGGTATATATGCACATATGCCTGGCTCCCTGTATGCCATTTGCAGATCTCCTCGACATCTTCGATGGTTTCCGTGAATGGCGTATGTGGAGCCAAGCATATACATATATTCCTCGTTATATGTTTGACTTCAATATGTCTCTCTATATATAGACATATATGTATGTGTATATGTATGTATGTATCAGTGTGTTTATGCATATAGATACAGGTTGAAGGAACCCAGAGTCCCAGAGAGCATATATATATATGCCTGCGTGAGAAATGTTGCTCAGGTGAAGTTCTAAATCTTCTTGGTCGCAATCGCAAGTTTTTCACGTGTCGTTTTCTAAAAATTCTAATGACATTGTGTTTTCTCAGTCCTGCAAGATTATTTTTTTAAAATGTTTTTACTTTTAGCATAAATATTAGTGCTTTAACATTTATAATTAAAGAACAGTCTATTAAGCATCATAAACTGATAAAATAATCCGCTATTTGAAGTGTTTATTGTGTTTTAATTACACAATAGCCTAACCATATCCACCGAAATTTATTACGGCAAAAAAACACACCCGTATAACAGAAGTTTATGTATGTGTCTGGATGTGTGTATACGTACGTACATGAATTGTGTTCGGATACATGTATCTGCTGGTGTTTACATAAAAATATAGATATAATTGTAAGAATATATAGGATATATACGATGAAATAAGTTAGTAATAAAACGTAGTGGAAGTCTAATGTTGTATGTATTTGGCTTAAGCCATCATAATCCATGTAATTTCCGATTAAATCAAAGATGATATTAGTCTTATGTATTAATTTATATATATCCAAAAAATTGTTGTTTTGATTATCGGTTAGTTACAACTCACAATAATAATTATTATTGTTATGGGGAGTGCTCAAATATGTTTTTTAAAAAGTTGTGAAACGTGTAAGTAGCTACTTCTCACATTCAGTAGCGTGTCTGTTTTTTTCAGGGTGGAAGGGGAAGCATGTAAGTTTTTGCTTTTATCTTGTGTTTTTATACATAAAGTGTATGCTTTTGCACTTTATTATAAATCACGAGTTTGTGTTATTATATTATTTAAATATTTTTGGGAAATAGTACGGTTTTTATATTGTTCGCTTGATTATATAATGTCAAACAGTATGAAAATACCATTATCATTTTCGTATATGTTGCGTTATTAGATAGAATATAGCGTAATTTTAATGTTCAATCATTCATTTAAATTTAAACGTGATTAGGAGAAAATAGAGTTATAGGCATTTTAGAAGTTATTACATCGATAATTATTTTTGCATTTACAAACGTTTAAAGTGTGTATGTGGTGATTATGTTTCTCACTTTCTTGCGTATTTGAAAAACAATATTTAATGCGTTATTAAGTATTTTTTTTTATTTTGCTAGTATTTTCTTATATGTGTTTTTAGTAACACTGATAATTTCATTAATATACACATATATTTATTATTTTTAATTTATTGTTATTTTATTATATATTGAGTATTTTCACAATGACTATCCGAGTTATCTTTTTTGTGTGATTACAAAATGATCCAATTAATTTATACATATTTAATGTTGTTATTTCATCAAAACATGCTAATTAATTTGTAATTTTTATAGGTTAAACATCAAACATACGTCGAGTGAAAATTGCATTTCCATATTCTTTGGATCTTTCCACACGATTTCTAGTGTTATTCTGAAAAGTTTATCCAACACAATCATCATCATTAATTTTCTTTTCTCAAGGAACCGATGAGAAAGAGTATTACTGATACAATCCAGCATGCCCAAGCTTCCGATCCTATTTCATAAGCCCCTTTATGTAGCACTAGGCCCAAAAGACAAGTCTAGAAGCCCGCGAGATTAATGGATTGAGCCGCAAGCTTTCTGCATAACCACAACCGTCAAGGCATACCAAACCGAATTTGAAAGACTAAGCAATCATGTTACCTGTCTATCTCAACAAACACTACGTAATTGCTTTATATCAGGCCTCAAAACCGAAATCCAAGCAGAATTAGCAATCCTAAAAGCAACCACACTTTATCAAGCAAGTGCATTAGCCCAACTTGTAGAAGATAAACTGGGCTAAACCATTAAACCCAAACCACCTGATATTTTTAAACCCACCAATACCCTTGCTACATCTTCAAGTATCTCACACACAACCCTATCCCTGCCTTTAATGTCCAGTGACAAAACCACTCCAACAATTACCTTAGCCACTACGTTCAAACCATTACCATTCACAAAACTATCTCCCGAAGCCATCCAACAACGTCATTGAGACGAACTTTGTTTTTGTTACCCCAGAGAAACTTTTACCCGGCCACAAGTGTTCACCTCCATAATTTCTTTTGATCATCTACAATGATGAACACAACGACATGCCAACCGACGATGATCCCGCGCCAACATACGACCACCACAAAAGTCAATTTTTGTCATTGTCAGAGGCTGCGTTCTTTGGATTGTCATCGATCCAAACTTTAAGTATACCGGGAGCATTAAGGCACGTTCGGTCATTGTGCTAATTGATCGTGCCAGTACCCATAATATTATTCAACCATGGATCGCAAACCAATTGAACCTACATTCCAACCCGATAGAACCGTTTTCGGTTATGGTAGGCAATGGTGAATTCATCCAATGTTCAACTTACTGCCCGAATGTCACCATTAAGTTACAGAAATCTCAGTTCACCATCCTATTTTTTTGTTGCCGGTGGAAGGTGCGGACATCGTTTTAGGGGTAGCTGGTTGGGTGCCCTTGGCTCCATCATGGCGGACTTTTCCGTTCTGCAACTCTCCTTCACTAAGGATGGATAAACGTACACGTTGCGAGGGGAACCGCGAACTCAGCAGGTGTCTTCGAGCTCACTATCCTCCATGCTGAGACACGGGTCTATTGCACCCCTTCATACACTAACAGTGGAACCATCACCATACCATATTAATCCAACACCTACTCATTCGGGCCCACACTTGACAGCCGTTTTAGAACTATTCCAGCCCATTTTTGAAACACCACACACCCTCCCCCCAAACCGTTACCACGACCACCATATTCCCCTATTAAATAACAACCAATCTGTGAATTTGAAACCCTACCGCTACCCATTTTCCCAGAAACGGATAATGACACAACTTATAACTGAAATGTTGAATGACAGTATTATCCGACCAAGCCAAAGTCCTTTTTCATCACCGGTGCTCTTAGTAAAAAAAAGGATGGCACATAGCATTTTTATGTGGATTATCGTGCTCTAAACACGGTCACAGTTCGTGATAGATTTTCAATTCCCAAGATTGATGAGTTACTTGATGAGTTACATGGAGCCATAGTGTTTTCAAAAATTGACTTGCGATTCGGGTACCACCAAATTCAAGTTGCTCAAGAAGATATTCATAAAACCGCTTTTCGTACCACCGACGGCCGCTATGAATTTTTGGTCATGCTTTTCGGCCTCATGAATGCACCTTCAACATTTCAATCAGCAATGAACGATCTCTTTCGACCGGTGCTTCGTCATTTTGCACTGTTTTTTTATGATATATTAATCTACAGTGGCACAAGGGAGCAACATTATTCACATCTTCGATATGTGTTTCAGAAACTGCATGAAAATCATTTTCATGCAAAAGCTTCTAAATGTGTTTTGGTGTAATAGATATATCATTCTTGGGCCATCAAATTTCAGGTGATGGAGTTGCACCAGAAGCAGATAAGATAGCAGCTATACAACAGTGGCCTACCCCAACCTCGTTCACCACTATTCGATCTTTTTAGGATTAACCGACTATTATAGACAGTTCGTTTATAATTATGCACAAATAGCTGCACCATTGAAGGATATCTTAAAGCTCAAAAAATTCAAGTGGAATATAGCTGCCGACGAGGCTTTTACAATGTTGAAAGCTAACGTGTAACAATTAGTCACCCTGGCCCTTCCCAACTTCACCAAACCATTCGACGTTACAACAGATGCATCCAGAATGGCTATCGGCGTACTTTTATCACAGGACAACTAACCCATTTGCTTTTTTTAGCAAGAAGTTGTGTCAATCTATGCAGGGTATGTTGATATATACAAAAGAATTATACGCCATCACTAAAGTGGTTAAAAAATGGCATCAGTATCTCTTGGGTCGGCCATTCCATATCTACACGGATCATCACAGCTTAAAGCATGTCCTCACACAAACAATTCAAACCCCGGAGTAGTAGAAGTGGCTCACGAAATTGATGGGATATGAGTTTGAGGTTTTGTACAAACCGGGAAGTGAGAATATAGTGGTGGATGCACTTAGTCGGGTCGATATCCCATCCATGCTTGCGATTTCATATCCTACAGCTACGTGGCTGGATGAGCTTCGTTGCTATTACACTAACGATCAATCAGGTAAGGCCCTGGTTGTAAGCGTCACCGTGGACACAAGTGCGTTTCCCCAACATGTGTTTTGAGATGGGTTAATGTTTGTCCAGGGGAAACTTCTTATTCCTCCCATTCCACGTCTACGAAACAGCTGAAGGAATTCCACTCATCCTTTCTTGGTGGCCATGCAAGGGTAAATGCTATTATGAAGTGGATTTCGTGTACTTTTACATGGTTGTGGTTAAAGAAGGATGTAACATAATTTATCAGAAGTTGTGATGTCTGTCAAACAATCAAACCTCCAAACCATAAGTCGTATGGCCTACTACAGCCACTTCCCACACTGAAACAACTATGGCATGACATCTCTATGGATTTCATCACCAATCTTCCACCATTTAAAGGTAAAATTTCCATTTGGGTCATCATCGACCGCCTATCAAAGTATGCACACTTTATTCCATTAGGGCCGAATTACACTGCAGTTACTTTGGCATCTATTTTTGTGCATGAGATTTACCATTTACATGGCCTTCCAAAGACCATTGTCTTGGATAGAGACCCGTTATTTCTCAGCCGGTTTTGGAAGGAATTGTTTAAAATTATAGGCACAAACTTTCTTCATTCAAGTGCATAACATCCTCAAACGGATAGTCGAACCGAGGTTGTTAATCGCTGAATCAAAATGTACTTACGTGCCTTTGTGTATGAGGAACCTAAGTCACGGGAAAGGTTGTTATACATGGCAGAATTCTGTTACAACACTAGTCATCATACATCAATAAACATGTCTCCATTCAAAGCCGCAGATGGACGTGATGCAACTTCCATTCAAGATTATGTTCTTGGATCAACCAAAACAGGCTCAATTGAGGATTCCTTGGTAGAACACCAAAGAATTCTGACATCCTTTAAAGCATCCATCCAAGTCGCAAAGAAGAAGATGGTTACCTAAGCAAACAAAAACCGACTTGATGAGGAATACTCAATCAGTGATTTTCTTTACTTGCATCTGCAGAAATATAGGCAATCATTAGTTCACAACTGTCATAATCACAAGTTTTCAAGACGCTCCAACAGACCTTATAAAATCATTGATCGTATCGGGAAAGTTGCCTACAAATTAGAGTTATCGCAAGGCTCCAAAATCTACCCTGTGTTCCATGTGTCTCTACTTAAGCCATGTTATGGTTATGCTTCAGATCCAAAAGGTAACTTGGAAGAATTCTACTCGACTGAGGAACTGACCTACTTACCCGAAGACATCATCAATTCACGCGTAAATGCTAATAGAGAGCTGGAAGTATTGGTCAAATAGGAAAAGCATGCACTTGAAGATGCTACCTGGGAAGATTTTAATTCATTTAAAGCCCAGTTCCCAGTCATTGATTACATTGAGGACAATGAACGTTTTGTTGGAGAGGGGGATGATACAATCCCGCAGGCCCAAGCTTCCAATCCTATTTCACAAGCCCCTTTACGCAACACCAGGCCTAAAAGACAAGTCCAGAAGCCCGCAAGATTAATGGATTGAGCTGCAAGCTTTCTGCAGACCCACGTTTCTTTAATTTGGTTATTGCATGTTTGTTTTATTTATTTCGTTGAATGAGTCTTGCATGATAAGATAGTGACTGCATGTTAGGTGTTAGTGGCATAAAATAAGGAAGCAGGTGGAAGAAACCGACTTCTCTGCACGTTTAAATTCATGTTTGTTTTCACTTTTGTTTCAATAAAGAAAAATTGCTCCAAGCTTTGTCTCTCAAACTCTTAACCTCTCTCTCCCTCAAATTCTTCTTTTGGGTACCATCAATTACAGTGAAAAATATGTTTATATCTTCATCTCTTTAGTGACATTTCAAAAATGTTAAAGGGTAGAGCAAGTGTCCTAAAATTAGTAAGCTGCTTAAGAAATTTCATGAAGTACAAGTCAAGATTTGTCTGTTTTTAAAATTTATGATTGATGTTGGTGAAGGATGATAAGCATGTTGTGAAGGCTATCACCAGACTAAATTGTTAATTGTTTAATGATCAAATTCGAAATATCAACTTGTTGATGATCAAGTTTATTTTTGTATTTTATAAAAATGGTTCATTATGTTCTTTTTTCTGTAATGTAAGCTAGTTACATTTTTTTAACAAAGGATATTGAAACAAGAGCCTTAGCAAGAATCCAAGACCAAAACATAACCAATTACAACCAAGTGTTAAATCAAAAATTACACTAATTTTGCCAACATTAATCATCTAGTTTTGCTCTATATCTAAACCATTAAAAAATGTGATACTTTACCTTGTCTAGCACCTCAATCACAGAAGAAGTCTTCCCATGAAAGATCTTTTCATTCCTTAATTCTCATATGAACCATAGCAAAACCATGAGGGCACCAGAAAACGTCTTCTTCTACTTCGCTTGGATTGGCAATAGGAAAAGGATCTAGAGCAACTTCGAAATAGAATGGAATTCCATAGAAATTTACAACACCAAGCTAAAATTAAAGCCCATACCAATTTCATGAACGGGCATTCATAAGCAAAAGGTATGCCATTTCAAAGGTTTCCCCACAAAAGGCGCAATTAGGAGAAAAATCACCACCCGCTTTTAGAAAGACCCTCCTTAGTAGGAATTATGTTAAGCCTTAATCTCCATATGAAATAATTTACCTTTCAAAGGGGCCAATGCTAGCCATTCATGCGAAGACGAGTCCAAGGATAAACGCCTAATATCTAAAATATTTCTCTATGATTTCACTGAAAATTCTCCAAGTTCATCCCCTACCCATATCCATTTAGCCTTTTTGAAATTTCTCTTCTTCCCTTCAATCAACTCGGTTAGATCCTGTAAGTGTGATATTTCTAAACCAAACGCTGGAGGATGCTTCCAGTTCGCTACTAGAGCCGGAGTAAGGCCCGACCACAATAGTCTTTCATTTACCTCGCGTGCCTTTGAGATCTCTATATCAAAGAACTTCGGAAAAAGCTAGTTACTGTTGAGTTCAGTGGTATCTTGGTTAGGTTTATTTATCAAAATAGTTTTGATAATTATTAATCAGATTAATAATAGTTAATGCAGTGGAGTAAAAATTAAATACCAAAAGTGAACCCGACAGGATCTGGTTACAAACAATGCAAACACAGATTTAAAATTAACATACTGATGAGATAATTATACCTTGTGTTTAATAATTAACCGTTTGAGACAACGAGGGTTTATCGAACTTTGCACTCTCAGCAGGGAAGGACTCCAGGATCCAAAATCTATTGCTTTTGGAGAATGAGATAGGGAATCACAACAAACCACCAAAGCTTCTGTCTCTTGACGAACATCCTCAATGGAAGCAACGGTTTGAGATTCATCTGAATGGAGTGGACACAAACGTATGGAACACTATTGAGACTGGCTACACTATGCCAGTTGGAGCTGATGGTGTTCCACTGACTCTAAGTGGTTTGACTGATGCACAAAAACTTGCCTACGATGCTGAGAAGAAAGCCTAAGCTTTGTTAACACAGTCCATTCCAAAAGACATCTTTCATCAGTTCTCAGAACACAAGCAGTGCAAAAAGTTATGGAAGGCTCTTGAGAAACGTTATGAAGGTAATGCTACGCTTAAGTCTCTAAAGGCTAAAGCTTTGAAGAAGGAATTCGATAACTTCTCATCTTTTGGAAATGAAAG
>BJCN01316228.1:0-10035 GCA_018326445.1 Flaveria brownii
TTTGTAGGTGACCGGAGATGTAAGGGTGAGGTGGAGCGGGTGCTCACCGTTGGAGGTCACCGGAGTTGTAGGTGATCGTTGGCGGTGGTGGCGGTGGTACTAAGGTAGTACCGTTGGAGGTGGTGGCGGTAAGCACAGTAGAGAGAGAGAGCACAGTAGAGAGAGCACAGTAGATTATGTCTAAGGGGGATTTGACGTTATTTTTAGTTATAACCATTTCTAATAAAAATTAAAAAAAAAGTTCAACTCATAATTGTCTAAGGGGGATTTGGCGTTATTTTTAGTTATAGATTATGTATAACTAACATCATACAATGATACAATGATAAAAGTGTCTCTTTTAATTGAGGAACTTGATATCTAAATGTTTTAATACCTTCAACCCTACTTTTTCAACGTGTTTATGACAATTACTTAAGAGTTAGGTTTGGTATATAATCTTTTAAAATTTTCATCTTTTACGGGATGATGAGAAAATATTATATATACGTTGTACAAGTTCAAAAAATTCTCTACCTTTTGAAAAAGACTTAACGATATTATAAATTACTAAATTCAAACTATGACAACCACAAGAAGCATAAAACACTCTTGCATTAACATCTAACAAACTTTTTTGCACACCTTGATGTTGGAAAAATGAAAGTTGAAGCTTCGGCTGTTGTATAGCTACAATAATGTTTTTTCTTGTTTTTTTTTTTTTTTCTTTTGGAGCTACAAAAGGAACCTCGACAAAAACCACATCCAAGAAGACCTTTCTTTCACGTCTAATGTTTCAAATTGATAACCTAGTCACCACGTAATTTGTTTTTTGGTTTCATTAAGTTTGCTTGTCGCTTTCCTGATGTATGCAATATCAATATCAATATCTAAGTCTTTATATATACTTGTATGCTGTGTGGTGTGTGGTGTATGCTATATAATATGTTGCCTTGCTACTGCTATTGTTACTGCTTTTGTCAACGAGTCGGGGGTCTCTTTGGAAGCGGTCTCTCTACCTACTAAGCTAGAGGAAAGACTCGCCACCACCTAACTCCCCAGACCCTGCTCTTAAGTGTGATATACTGGGTTTGTTTGTTTGTTTGTTTGTTTAAGTTTGCTTGCAACTCCTGTAGAAGTTATGTCATTTCTACATACGAGCTCAAAACATTTTAAAAATGTGTTCTTTTTGTGTTTGGTTTTTCAGTTTGAGGCAAGATATTGAAATATATATTTTGTTAATTCAATATCAAACAAATATTTTGTTTTAATTCATTGATTTATCTTTTTTATGCCTTTGCATGTTGAGCTTTACTCATGGATTGTTTTTGTCTATTGAAGTAAAATGATGGACTGAAGATGTTGCTATAATGTTGATGGGCTTATTTGATGTGGGCTAATCATTTTACGGACTAATCATTTGGGCACTAAACCACAATAAATTTAGCATATCACACCTATTGGAAAAAACGTCTTTGATGAGCACATATTCATTCAACTGTTATGTGATGGATCTTCTCTAGGGTTTTAACCCTTGGGTCTGCTACTGTGTTCATCATCTAATCATCAGAACGTGTTTAGGCGTGCGATAACTTGGGGCTGAAGTTTCGAGCAGCAGTATAGTTCTCGCGCGAACAATTGAATTCTCGCATAAGATGGTTATTCTTGATATTATCACGCGAAGGGTAAACTTGCATGACAAGTTTTCGTGCGAGGGTTGGATTTTGATTGGCATAGTTTTTGCGTAATGTATAGTTTTCAATGGTAGAGTTCTCGTGCGAATCCTTATTCCAGCATAGTAAGTTATCGTGCGAATCATAGTTCTCGCATGGTTGGATTCCCGTATGTTTCTAGCTAAGTATGGGTATAGCTACCCTTGTATAGTTTATAATAATATAATTAATGAATCTATAGCTAAAGAAAGTAAGAAAATATACGTATTACTACACTTAAAGTTACTGTTTTCAAAATTCTAAGAAACAAAGTTCAATTCCACAAATCCAATTCACCAAATTTCATTAACAATGATTCAAGTAATATCTTAACATCAATATCACATCCCAATCATGTAAATAATCCCCTTTTAATAGCAAATCACCATATCAAGGTTACTATATAAGGTAAACCTCAGTTTTCTCAACAAAAAACAATCCATACAATCATCATAATACAACATATAAACACATAATCAACGTTCAATTCAACTTAATTGCTTGATTAGATGCGAGTTTGGATGAACTAAGGTTTGGTATGAACACTAAGTAAAAACATGATAAAATAATCCAAAATTTTATTGAAATCACAAATACTCGATTACTAATGCCTCCTTGATGCAAGAAACGTTCAATTCCAAAATTAATTTCAAGACAGTACAAGATCAAATGAGGAGGTGTGTGATGTGTTGAGCGACAAAATCGAGAGAAAGTGTGAAAGGTGGCACAGGCAAAGTGAGGGTTGTGGGGGGATTTGATTGATCGCAATGTTTATAATAATTTATTAATAAAAAATATAAACACGTAATAGCATGTAAATGTATGAAAGTTCACAATTCTCATATCAAAGCTAACCATTAAGCATGAAATCACATGACATACAATTTCAAATAAATTATATGGTGGGATATATAAGGCTGGTGCAACCAAAACCGCACATAGAACAATTTTGGTGCAACTGTGAAAGACTTTCGAAGACAAAAGCTGAACTTCCGAAGATCAAAGATAAAAGAACTTTCGAAGAGGAATCATGTCTTCCGAATACATAGTCATCTCTCTTCCGAAGATCAACACTTAGAAGATTTCAAGACAACGACTTCCGAAGCATAAAGTCTTGAATACCAGCACAAGTCTCGGAAGAAGTAGACTATTCCGAAGTATAAGTGACCTTGGAAGAACTTGTTCTTCCGAAGCCAGTTAACCTTCGGAAGAATCTACTATGAACCAGTGGATATTAGCATGGTCCGTTTGACAAGGCGCTGCAACCTTTGAGATATTGCATGGCGTTTTCCTATGCTCATGTAGTTGACCATGCTTTAGTTCATTGTTCATTTCTTATCAGTTAGTACAGTTACTAACTTTAGTTGGTAAACAAAAAGGTAAGTCATGAACATGTCATGACTATCTTATCTAGGATAGTATTTTATTCTAGATACCTTATTACTAACAATGTAGTATTTGTTTAGTAAGTAAGTTTCCAGTTGGTAATCTTTTGTATAACTAGCTGTAGATAGTAGTATATATAATTCTCTTTGTAAGATCATAAGAGCATGCTTGTAAGAGTCTTGTAAACTTTGAGTTGAGAATTAATATATACAAGTATCTTGAAACCATTTCTTGTGTCTTGCTTACTTAATATATTATTATCAACTCTTAGAGGATTCTTCTTTATTATTTGAGTGTAACTTGGTGAGTTTAAGAGAGAACACTTGTGTTGAGTGACCTGTATCGATCCTATAATTAGTATCAGAGCATCCAGGCTCTTGATTATGAGATCTTACCATCCCAAATCATCTTGATTTTTCACTCACACACTCACCTCACTCAAAAAATTGCCACGAACCAGAAATCACCATAATTTAAAATAGGAATGATAACTAAAGCTCCTATCATTACCCCTGAAAACTTCAGATCCTGGCGTATGTGCATTGAAGACTTCATTAAGCATCAAGATAGACAAATGTGAACATTTATCACTGATGGTCCTTACAAACCAATGGTGGCATCACTGGCTGGTAAAGGTGCCATGAAAGAGAAAGCTGTTGATGATTACTCAGATGAAGACCGTAAGAAGACGGGCATCGATAGCAAAGCCATGACTGTACTGCTTATAGCCATACCAAACTCCATCATGGTAGGCTTTGAGCATTGCATGATAGTCAAAGAACTCTTTTATGTTTAGACACAGATGTACTCTGGTTCTAATGACTCAAAGAAAGATTCCATGAAGCAGCAGTTCGAAAACTTCACCTATATTACTAGAGAAACTCTTAGCCAGTAATATTTCAGGTATATGGATCTTATCTCATCACTTCAGTCAGTCAAAGTATCTCTTGAGAAAGGAGATCTATCAAGGAAGTTCATGAGTGCACTTCCTCAAGAGTGGACTTTCTACTGTGTCTCTATCAACAGAATAGAGAATTTCAACACTCTCATAATGACTGAACTATTCGGCATTCTTGATGGATACCGTGTAGAGATGGAAACTCAGATTAGACACCAGATAAACAAAATCTCTGGTCCTTCTACTAGCAATGCTCTAGTTGTTGGTGAAGGATCAAGAAACTCCCAGTCCCAACAGTGCCTAACTTACTCTTAACAGCAACCATGTTCTTCTGGGTCATATATAACTTTTCCTGAGACACCAAGATCTCAACAGGCTCAATCAAGTTCCTTCCCGAATAATTATGCCTTTGTTTCAGGAAATGAACATTCTAGTGACTTTCAATTCTGCTTTGATGATCTAGAATGCTTCAGCCTTGACGATGTTGAGTACATGGACATCGTCCAACAAATGCCTCTGTTGACTTATAGAGTGAAGAAGTTCTTTAAAAGAACTAGAAGGCGGTTCCCTCAAAACCCAACCAACAGCAAATTCGGGTTTGACAAAAACAAGGCCAAGTGTTACAACTGTAATCAACTTGGTCATTTTTCCAGGGAATGCAAAGCTCCAAAATCCAACCCAGGAACCACTCAAGCCTCCACACATCCTGCCACACATAAAGTTGCTTCAACTGAACAACAAACTGCTGTTGTTGCTTAAGAAGTTGACTGGAGCTTCATAGTACAGGATGTGACTCCTGCTCAAGCACTCATGGCTGGAACTGATGACAGCAAGGTATATGAACATCTTTACACTCTAGCTTGTATTGCTAAAGTCAAACTATATTAGGACTATAACATGGAAATCAAATCTAATATTGAGTCCTTAAACATCTTAAAATCTGATTTTAAAAGGACTGAATCTGACTATAAAATGAAAATTGATGAGATAGAGAAAACTATTTCCTTTTTAAAGAATGAACAATCCAAATATAGGACTCAAGTCAAAGATTTAATTTCCAAGTTAACCGAGGCTCAAGTCCAGCTAGTCACAGCTGAAGCTAAAGCACAGAAGTGTGCTATTAAAGAGCATAACTTCAAAACCATTATTGCATCATCCTCCCACTCAAAGATATGTTATCAGAACAAAGGTGGGTTAGGAACCAATGAAATTGCTCCACCATATTCTTATGAGTCTATCAGAAAACCAAGATGTGGTACTGAAGAGCAAGAGGTTCCATCTGCTAACCCTCTATCTTATGAGAAAAAGAATGATGCAAAAATAGAGACCATTACAGGGAAGGATCAGACAGAAAAATCCATCCTTACCTATAATGAACGACCTCTGACCACCAAAGCCAGAAGAAACAATGCCAAGGCAGCAAGGAAAACTGTCAAGAAAGTAGCTAAGTCCAAGCTAAAGATAGACCTAAAGCAAAAGGGTGTATTTATCTTAGCTGGATTTCAATTGGTTAGGAAATCTAATCCAGGAAAAGAATGTAGTACCAGCACTCCTATCCAACCGAAGGATCCGAAACTGAATACTTTTGAGAAATGCAAGAAACAAGAATCATCACATCCCATGAAGAGTAACATTGAATGCATAATGTGTGGTCTGCACAACCACATGACTAAAGATTATTACTACAATCATGCAAGCACGAACTATGCAAACAATGTTATAAGAAGGAAGAAGTCAAGGAGGGTTTCACATTTGGACCTTATCACATGGTTCAAATGTTGAGAAAATGAAAAATTTATTCTGAAGCCAAACTACTTTCGGAAGAAACTTATTTTTCAAAGGGAAATAGCTTCGGAAGACAAGTTAAAGAAAATTCCAAAGAACAACAGAATTCCTTTAAAACTTTCCAAAAAGAAGATTGCTTCGAAAGAAAAGGTTGTGAAAGTTTCTTCCGAAAGGAAAGAAGCCTCGGAAGAAAGCTATGTTGCTCAAACTTCATCAAGCTCATCTTCGCTAATCAACCAAATGATGAAATAGAAGATCAGAGAAGATGTTGTAGCCTAAACCTCTTCTTCCCAAACTACAAATAAGCCCCCATGCTTACACTTTTGGCTCAGTTATGTTATCCATATTGGAAGAACCTAAGACCAACAAAGCTTAGGTTTCCAATAGTAACTAACTTATTCACCTTATATGCAGGGACATCCACATGACAAAAATGGAAATGTATGTATTGTGGACAGTGGATGCTCCAGGCACATGACAGGGAACAGATCTCTTCTTTAATAATTTTAACATTTTGATGGAGGACCTGTTCAGTTTGGAGGTGAAACCGGAGGATGCATTTCTGGCAGAGAGGTAGTGTATCCAACGGTAAGTTAAAAATTGACAAATTAAACTTTGTCAAACAGCTTAAACATAATATGTTAAGTGTTTCTTAATTTTATGATCAAAAGCACCACATGCTTTTCACAGAACATGAGTGCATCATTCTCAAACCCGAGATGACAATTTCTCCGGAATTGGTGCTTCTTAGATCTCCCAGGAAAAGGGATATGCACAAGCTTGATATGAAAAATGCTTCCCCACTGGGTGAAGTATCATGTTGTCTTTCCAAAGCAAATGGTGATGAGTCAACTTTATGGCATAAAAGAATATGTCATGTTAATTTTAAAACCATGAATAACTTCGTTAAAAATAACTTGGTACATGGTGTGCCTAAAAAGGAAATTTTCTATTAGGATAACTGTGTTACATGTCTAAAAGGAAAGCAACACAGGGTCCCTCATAAATCCAAAGAAGTTAACTCTATCACCACTCCATTACACTTATTGCACATGGATCTATTTGGTCCACAAGTATAATGAGCATTGGAAGGAAATCATACTGCCTTATGATTATTGATGATTTTACTAGATATAAATGGGTATTCTTTTTAACGACTAAAGATGAAACTCCAAAAACTTTAAAGTCTTTCATTCTTAAAATAGAAAATCAAATTGATCATAAGATTAAAATAATTAGAAGTGATCAAGGGACTGAGTTTAAGAATAAAGTTCTTGACTCATTCTGTAACTCAAAAGGGATTACCAAATAATATAGTGCTCCTAGAACTCCTCAATAGAATGGTGTTGCTGATAGAAGAAATAGAACACTTATTAAGGCGGCTAGGACTATGTTAGCTGATTCAAAGCTGCCTCTAACATTCTGGACAGAGGCGGTCAGCACTGCATGTTATGTGTAGAACAGAGTTTTTATTATTAAGCCCCATGGAAAACTGTAAGGCCCTGTTCCCGGGACACTTACAGTTGGACATTCATCACACATAATAAATAAAACATTACAGAGTTCATAAGGTTAAGCAGCGGAATTACATTAGCAAAAATCATTCATTCGTTTCATTGATAATTACTGTTGTTAAGCAATACAACATTGTTCATAAGTTACAAAAGCATTGATTAATTGCATTACAAAACAACAATAACATTATGCGTGAATGGATGCCAGTCTTGTCCGGCCTCCCCGTGTGCCATCCTTAGCAAAATTATCTACCAACTAAAAATGCATAAAAGTCAGTGTTGCTGAGTGAGTTATAGTTTTAGAAGTATTAAAAATACCTTGTGTTATTTATATACAAAAATATACTTTCTGAATAAAATATTTTCCTTTCACATGCGAGCACACATCATACGTACATCCAGGCAGTATTCATTTTTCATTTCATTCTTTCGTACTTTCACTGTTATCTTTCATCATTATATGCATACTTTTGTTTCGTACTTTTCATTATCTTTTAATTCATTACACATACTTTCGTTTCATACTTTTCATCATCTTTTACTTTCATACACATACTTTCATTAAATACTTTTCATCATCTTTTACTTTCATATGGATTGATGCACAATACCCTGAATATTGTGCACAAAGCTGATGCTGGGCCTGAGGTCTACAAATAGACCCCAAACATTATGCATGAACCTGACCTAGTCACCTAGGGCATGCTATCTTTCCCTTTCATCCGGACCAATGTGCAATACCCCGAACATTATGCGCGAAGCTGATGCTGGACCTGAGGTCTATAAATAGACCCTGGACATTGTGCATGATTCAGAACCAGTCACCTGGGGCATGCCACAAAGGTCCCGTCAATCTCAATGATTGACCCTGTGTGCATCCTTCGGGTTAGTTAGAAGCACACATAGTTGAGCTAACGACAACGTGGTAGTGCACCTCCATTCAATTTGCTTTCAAGCCATTCATTCGTTCATTACATTAAGCTTTTTTCTCTTTGCTTTTATTTGACTAAAATTCCGGGTGTTACAAGTCTACCCATCTTAAACAAGTTTCATCCCCAAAACCTGTCACTCTTCAAACAATTATGGGTAATGTTGTCTCATCTCTTCTTTTGTCTCCCACGTAGACTCAGAACTCTATCGGTGCTTCCACTGCACACGCGCCAATGGAACTACTTTATTCCTCAATCTTTTCTCCTTTCGTTCGATGATTGCCATTGGTTGCTCCACATAATTGAGTTGTTCATCCACCTCGATATCCTCCAGTGGTACAATCATATCTTCGTCAGCTAAGCACTTTCTTAGATGAGATACATGGAATGTTGGATGAATCCCACTTTGCTCATCAGGCAGTTCTAATCGATAGGCCACCTCTCCTACTCGTGCGATGATTCAGAAAGGTCCTATGTATCTCAGGCTCATCTTACCCCGTTTCCTGAACTGAATAATTCCCTTCCCAGGTGAGACCTTCAACATGAATCTATCACCCACGTTGAACTCAATCGGTATGTGCCTTTTGTCAGCATACGACTTCTGTCTATCCTTTGCCGCCTTCATAAAGGCTTTGATCTTCTCTAACATTTCCATCGTAGCCTTGATCACCTCAACACCTCCTAACTCCTTCTGCCAAATGTCTCCCTAACATACGGGCGTCCTACACCTCCTACTGTATAGCATCTCGTATGGTGGCATGCCAATGCTGGCATGATAACTGTTGTTGTATGTGACATCCGGTAATTTTCCGCTACCAAACTCCGTTAGTTCCGTTAGGTCTTGCATACACGTGTCGTGAGCACACACTAGTTGTCGTTGAACGCTAGTGACTTAATAATAATTAACGATGATAAACTAATGATAATGTAACCAATAATGTAATAATTGTGTTATGCTTATGTGTTTACGTGATTTAAATATTAATTATGAATTTTATCGCATAACGTGGCAACGTGTGTATTTAAATTTGTGTGTTTTGTAACTAGTAAAGATAATGCATTTGATTATTATTACTAGTTTATATGCTTGTTATTGTAGTTAAAAACCTTTTAAAAAGATTTTAAAACCTTAGTTTTTATAAAATACAAATTACAAGGGTTTAAACGGTAATAGTGATTAATTAAATAAAACAAAATAAAATTAACCCAACCCTAGCCCCAACCCCCATTTGCGGCCGTGAACCCCCTCCCCACACCCTCCGTTTACGAAATTCAACCAAGAACAACCACTAGGTGGCCGATTTGATCTTGTTTCAAGCATTTCAACATGTAGCACGCATCAATTGTTGATCCTTACACGATTAAAGGTTAGTTTTTTTGTGGTTTTCATGTGAAAGGATCTCAGACTCTAGTTTGATCAATTAGGTTGTATTCGTAGCGGATTTAGCACAAGAATTAAGAAAATTATACTAAGAACACAAGAGATATATCAATGTAACAGTTGGTTATAGAGAAAGAGAGGAATTCTGCAAAAAGGTGTTTTCTATTAGATCACACGGTTCGGCAAGGATTACAATTAGGTCATCTTCCTTTTATAGGAAGAATGACGTCAGCTGATGTCACTTGATAATGACATCAAATTGTTATTTTAACAAACTACTGAAACTACCTTAACTACTGAAGATGTCAAACAACTGACATCTCCTTACAAAATGCTAAGTGTTAAACTTATTAAAACAGCTGAAAAGAAACTACTGAAAACTAGTTGTCATCAGCTGATGTCTTCAGTCTTTGTCTTCAGTCTTTGTACTTCAGCTGTTGATCTTCAGTAC
>BJCN01316230.1:1266-13224 GCA_018326445.1 Flaveria brownii
ATTATTATTAAAAAAAAAATTTTAAACGTCGTAAAAATACGAGATGTTACAAGGTATGCCCCACATCCCGAACGACACAGGAGTGAGCCGCTGATACCATTCTGTAACACCCGCCCGCTCATACCACCAATATTATCCGCTTTGCCCACTAGGAGCTCACGAATTTGCTTTTGGTTGCCCGGGTGAAAACTTCCCAGGGAGGTCACGCATCCCTAGATTGCTGTCACCTGAGCAAGCTTAACTGTGGAGTTCTCCTCTCATCCATAGCTAATACGCCCAAAACGCGCTAGTGATATTAAATACCAGACATTCCTTATGAACCAGGAATCTCTTCTGTCCACGGCCGATGTGAGATTTGTGTAGGGTGTCACAAAGGGTTTGTTAAAACCCTTGCCTTTCGGAGCTTATTTCTTCCGGTGAGCAAGATGAAGAGTGCTAGTAGCCTGAGGTTAAGCTGAAGACGGGGATGAAGGGAGGGGGTGGGGTGGGGGTAGTGGTTTGATTTAATGGCGGAGCTTGAACAAAACCGTAGGGGGGCGGGGGCGAAATTAATTTTTTTAGGGGGGGCACTCGATATTTATATAAAAATTTACACTACCGGAACAAAAGTTTGCACTACCGAACTAAAATTTAACACTACCGACGAAAAAAAGAGGGGGGCGGCGCCCCCGTCTCCCCTAACCTCCGCCATTGGTTTGATTTGATGTAGTGGAGGTTGTTGTGAGGTGGTTTAGTGGCAATTATTTAAGTTGAAAATGTGTTTTAGATAAAAATACATTTAGCCTTTAATTTAAAGTTTTAATTATTTACAAGCATTAAAGTTTTTTAACTCTTGAATCTAAGCTGATAATAATAATATTTCTCACTCTTTTTAGTTTTCTTTTATCTTTTAGAAATAACTCAGTCCTATATTTATATACATTAAAAACATCAAAGCAACCTAAAAAATTCTTAAAGTAATGCTTTTATATGTTTTAATTTTTGATTTATTTAACTACACATATATAAAAATTAAAATAAAAAAATCAAACCCAACAAAAACTCACACTCGCCTAACTCGATTCAGCTCGTAAACAAGTCTAGATGCAAGATATCCTTTGTACCTAACTCATACATCTTACTCAAATTTTTTATTTTTTATTTAAACGGCACATATCTTAATATCTTATTCTAAATATACTGAATGATGTGATGCTGACTCTGACCATGACCCTCTTGTCAAAAATATAAATAACAAACAATAAATAATAATCAACAAAATGATTTAAATAATAATATAAATAAATAAAATACACAGGAAAACGAAGACCAGTTGTTCTTGCTTTTCTTTCTTCGTCTTCTCTCTACACCAACATTCATTCTCATACTCATCTTCAGTTCTTCACCATTAATCACAATCATCTTTTTCAACCTCTGTAATCATCACCCTCAATCGCCAATTGAATCAACAAGAAGCATAACCCTATTGTCAATCTGTAAGTTATCCCCTCTTTTACCCTAAAAAGAAAGTCTTCTGTTGATGGATCGTGTTAATCGTGGGTTTTGTAGCGTATTGATGTTGTTTCTTGAGTTTGAGTGTAGAAAGTGTCGATCTTTTTTGTGGGTTTCAACTGTTCGAAGTGTTCGCCTTTTGGGGTTTGTAGGGATGCATTATTGGGTGTGTGTAATTTGGGGGTTTTGTGTTTGTTGAGGTGATTGGTGATTTTGATTGTGGTGTTACGAAATTGATTGTTTGGAGGGTTGATTGTTAGGTTTAACTGAAAATGAAACTGGTGGTTAGGGTTTAATTGTGTCTTAATTTTACACAATTTGTGTTGATATACTGTGTGGATTTTGAAATTGATTGTGTGATGATTTTTAGCCGTCTCGGGTACGAAGAGAATTGTTTTGATTTCGATAATGTATTGGTAGTTATGTATATAATCATTACTGATCTCTTATTCTGTGCTGATCATTAACATAAAACGTTATTGTGGTGAACCAATTACAATTAACTTATAATTTAGAAGTTGTCACCCTTACAGTGAAACTATTATGCGTTGTGAATGAATGAATTAAGTATAACTAACTAACAGTTATAAGTAACTTGCGCATTGTGTACGAAAAGCAACTGGTCGCCTCAGTGCGATTCTTGCTTTTTAACCAAGAACATGAATTGGCTTTGTGTTCTGTTAATGGCTTTTGTACGTGGTACAGACTCTTTTATGGAAGATTATGTCAAAAACCAATTCATTGTTTGATGTTAAAACCGATTCATGTTGTATTTTTTGTGAGGCAGGTCAAACTTTGAGTTTTACGCATGCTGGAGGGGTAAAGAAAGTTGTAAGATGTTAGAGGCTCCAAAGTTTACAGGCATGATGGGCCTAAACAACGGCCATGATAATTTTGTTGATCTGTCACAAGGGTTCTACCGTAAGCTCGGCGAAGGGTCAAATATGTCGATTGATAGCTTCAACAGTTTACAAATGAGCAACGGTGGTGGGTCAGTGGCAATGTCTCTTGATGATAGTAGTGTGGGGTCTAATGAATCCCACACTCGCATATTAAACCACCAGGGTCTAAAACGTAACAAAAATTACACCGATGCCCAAAGTAACAACAGAGGTCGAGTCTCACAAGGGTTAAGTGATGATGCTTTGGCTCAAGCCCTATTAGATCCACGGTTCCCGACTGGTGGGCTTGAGAATTTTATTGAATGGACAATTGATTTAAGGAAACTCAGCATGGGGCCTGCTTTTGCACAAGGGGCGTTTGGGAAGCTGTATAAAGGTACTTACAATGGTGAAGATGTTGCTATTAAGCTTTTGGAAAAACCTGAAAATGATTTGGATCGGGCTCAACTTATGGAGCAACAGTTTCAGCAGGAAGTTAAGATGCTTGCAACATTAAAGCACCCGAATATTGTACGGTTCATTGGTGCGTGCAGGAAACCGATGGTTTGGTGTATTGTGACTGAGTATGCAAAGGGTGGTTCGGTGAGGCAGTTTTTGACTAAAAGGCAAAACCGATCGGTGCCTTTGAAGTTAGCAGTGAAACAGGCTTTGGATGTTGCTAGGGGGATGGAATATGTGCATGCACTTGGCTTGATTCATAGGGATTTGAAATCGGATAATCTTTTAATATCTGCTGATAAGTCGATCAAAATTGCTGACTTTGGAGTTGCTAGAATTGAAGTGCAGACTGAAGGAATGACACCAGAGACTGGCACTTACCGTTGGATGGCTCCGTAAGTTTACATAACACTTCTATACACAATTTGTCTTCATTATATATGAAATATTTTTTCAGAAAAGTGGAACTGTTATACTTGTGAATTGTTTTCTTTGCATATGCTAGTTAACATTTTCTTTCACTATCTGCCTACTCGGCTAGCATCGGATGTAGAGGTGGCAAAACGGGCGGGTTGGGAGAAGTCGGAAAGGGGTCAAAATGGGTGGGTGTTAAAATGTGTAATTGTGTATATGCGGGTCAAAACAGAACGGATTGAGTTGAGCCAATCCACTAGCATTTTTGTCCTATTTCTGTGTGTTATAAATAAGCAATTTACAAATATGATTGCACAAAACTATATTATTAGAGTAGAAATAAAATGATATAGGAGATTGTAAGCATCTCCATACATGCTAAGTCACTTTTGATATGTTCAACCCGACAACACGTTCACCCATTTCATTTGAGCTAATCTCTACGCTTGAACCATTATCAATAAAATACAACTTGAATTATATCAAATTATATAAATGTGAAATTGGTAAAATTTTATTTTTTACGTTTTTGTGTGCAAACTGCTTGAAGTTTCTACTAATGTCTGGTAAATATTATGCATTATCTCAATACATCTTCCATTTTTGAACACTTTCCTTTCTGGGATGTCCCATGAAATCAAACCAATCCTTTTCTGGATGTTTTTGCATAAAACGACCGATTTGCTCTTTGTCATCATCGAAATAAATAGATTCTATTGTTTGGTTAACAATATCGGTATGTTTTGTTTTTATTTAATGCTATTTTACATATTTGACAATTAGCCAGCCACATATTTTCTACATTATGTTGGAAGTTAAATTTATCAGCTTTAATAGAAGACACGAAACTATTATTTAGTTTGAGGAGGGTTGCAAAAGTATATACATGTAATTCCAATTAGCAGTTAGTTGGATCTTGAATATTTTCGTCGTCTTTCAGTCCACTTGCTTGCTGTTATAACTTGCTTTAGAATCATAGATGTATTAGAGAATTGTACATGCATAATTTCCGTATAACGGTATGCATAGATTACAAATATTTATGCACACATGCGCGCATATGAACACATCTGCATGCTTAATTTTAGAAATCAATCTACTTCTACAATTGCAGGGAGATGATTCAGCATAGGCCTTACACACAAAAAGTAGATGTTTACAGCTTCGGGATAGTTCTCTGGGAACTAATCACCGGGATGCTTCCATTCCAAAACATGACAGCTGTACAGGCGGCATTTGCAGTGGTCAACAAAGGCGTCCGCCCCACCATCCCACTCGAGTGCCTCCCAGTACTCAGTGAAATCATGGTCCGTTGCTGGGACTCGAATCCAGATGTTAGACCGCCGTTCGCAGAGGTGGTTAGGATGCTGGAACATGCCGAGACCGAAATCATGACCACGGTTCGAAAGGCTCGGTTCAGGTGCTGCATGAGCCAACCCATGACTACTGATTGATGATGATGATGATGTGTGATGAATATAAGAAAAAGGTTAAAGAAAATCAACAGGTGAAAGAAGGTGATTTTATATGCCATCTATATATGTATCTATGATCAGGGTAATTTCTTTCTTCAGATAGGGTGAACAAAGGAAGAAAATTATGATATGAACTACTTGTTTTGTGGATTAAATTTTTGGGTTATTTTGTTGAATGCTTATGGATTATGGTGTTGAATTAGTAGTAATGGAGGAGATTTGTGTTGTATTTGTTTATATAGATAATGATGTTTCTTGCTATATATATGCATATATACTGAGGTTCAATAAACACTAAATATATGTGTTTTGTTTAATTAAAATATACTATTAAACCACATTTAAGTACATTATTTACTAACATATGCTATTAAACTATATTAAGCTATTAATATATTTTGATTAGCCACCAACACCTATACATTACAAGATTTGAATCATTGATCTCTTAGAAAGAAAACATGTTGTCATCAGGATGACCCTCGAGAATATATGATTCTACTTAAAATATCTATATTTTTAAACATATCTAACTTGACACATGTTATAGCATATACAAAGAAAAACGCACCAACCATCTTAAAAATGGATTAATTTTCATGCAACGATGTACAAGCAAGCATAACACCGGTTACTTTGTGTTCTAGAATTATAGAAAAACTTAAAGCCCTTAAGAGTTTAAATATTTTTTAAAGAAAATCAAAGTTTAAATCTTGACATGTTATAAATTAGAAGTTGTGTAGTTTAATTCTGACAAGGTAATAGCTATTTCAATTGTTGTTTTCACCCTAATTTCAAATGGTATCGGTTTAATTTGAGGAAATTTTTTTAACTATTTCAAATGTTGTTTTCATCTCAGTTCATAAAAAGCGTAATAGGTGGCTTACATTCATTAAGCCTCTTGATTTGGTTAATCTATAGCTAAACCCTTCAAGTCATCTTCTGTTCTGAATCATGATATGTTGGCATACAATTTCTTACTCAACAAAGCTTTGTTATTGAGCAAATCATCTCAATGTTGTTTATACATTTGTTAGGTAGCTGCTGACAAAGTGACAAGCTAGAATCTTTAACTGGTTTTGGTCAAATATGTTGACCACTTATCCAAGTGATAAAATTCCATTTTGGAAGAGGAAATTCCTCACTTTTGATGTCATTCTAGAGGATTCCTGTTAACATAGAGCAAGCTTCTGATCGTTTTCATATTCGTGAGTGTATCCAGAAAGATAACATCCAATAACTATCGTTAATGTCTACACATAATTCATGTTATGTTGGAAACTGGAACCAAACTAAAGCATACAGTGGATTAGTTTCAGACGTTCAAGTAATATTGTTGAACTGATGAACAATTCTTTAAGGGTGAAGATGTATATGGAGGTTCATACAATGAGTGGAGGTTTATGTAACTTTCAGTCGCCTGGAATGGATGCAGGTTTGTTGCTTATATATCTAGTAATCTTGCACATCAATGCAAAATATGTTTGACTTTTGATTTGTAACGCAGAACCAGTCTAGTGACAAACATCATTCAACACGTTTTGCATATCAATTACAGTTGGAATAAACAACTAGCAAGTATATTGATGTATGCAACTCCATAGGAGCAAGATGGTGACCCTTCTTAACACATGCTAGGGTGTGTTCGGTTCATGGGTTTAAGCATTGAGAAACTCAAAACACTAAGTGATGCATGATGTCAATTATACCTTTTGAGCTTTTGCATTATCAAGAGGTAAATTTGCAGGCCAAAGAATTGTATGTTCAGTCATTTCAAGAAACATAATCATAAACTTATAAGGCACCCGGTTAGGAGTCATACTTGTAAGTGGATCTCTTATTTGATTATAAACATATAACACGAGTTGAACTGTGAACATGCTGAGAATGTCAAGTTTGATCATTTAGACCAAATAAAGCTATAGATAACAAAACAACCAAAACCTAGAAATAGCAGAATCAACAAAAGCAACAGGGTTAAAATGCCAAAAGAAAAGGTGTCTGGCTAGCATATTTTCATTCATTCTTTTACTTGAGAATTGTACACTTGTTATGGGGAGCAACTCAAATAACCACCCTGCAATAAACACAAAAGAAAAAAAAAAACTTCATAAATACAATGAAAACATCTTCGGGCATAGCCTCAACTCCACCAGTCACCACCACCTACCTCTAGAAACAAGAAGGGGTGAAGGTTGCCCAAAGTCAAACAGTCAACTCTCATGCTACAGCCTCAGAATGCTGAAAAGTACCATATTACTAAAACAAACGGTTTCCATTTCCCCGTCCCAATTGTCTGGAAACCACCTCAGAAACTGATGTCAGTCGGAAAAAAGACTACATGTAACTTCAAGGCAACAATATTCAGAATTCACAGATTCCACTTTGCACCCAAACAAACTATAAATATTTACTGCACTTCTCTATGTTCATCCACATGGAGGGACTCTGCAACTTTATCAGCGAGTTGAGTTATTGAAGTTTCGTTCATGGCAGCAGGTATGTTTTTGGTGAATTCTCGCTCTTTGGACCTCTTTTCCTGCAAATCCTTCTCCCTCTCATCGTAGTAACTGAAATCATCTAAGATCGATGTATCTGCATCGTGGTCTTTAAATATTTTCAACATTGCGTTACCCGCTTCTAGTTTCACCTATACAAGATTTCACCTCATCAAATATATGATAACATGATAATAGAGGAAATAAAGGGTAAGATGGCACAGGTTATATAGGCGGGTAGAAATTGCAACCTCTAAATACAGATTTACCTACCTCTTGTGAATCTCTGCTATGGGTGACAGGTTTGTTGTCATTATTTTCGAGAAGAATATGTCTGAACCGACTGTTGGGGACATCTTTAATGATGTGCCACTTGACACGAAATTGGCCACTCCATCTGTCTTGCTGCCAGTATTCTGCATCATTCACAAAATCCACGGGTCCAACCATCTCAGCCACTCCACAGAACTGTCCACTGGCATTTACCTATAAATAATGTTTGTTCATAAGAAACCCAAAATATTTTTATCATACCCAAAAGATGAAGTTATTACTGAGGTATAAAAATCTTACAGAAAAGAAGAGGAAGACTGGACAGGTGGCACCAGATTCCTTTGCTTCTTGGTAAGCAGCATCTAATTTTCTGTTTCCAAGTGGGGTACTGGCCCAGACACCGTACTTAATACTCTTATGAACATTGTCTTCACTAAAAGACTTTATCACAAAGAATTTGGCATTGTCATAGGTTGTAACAAAATCAGATCGATTGTAAAGCTCAATATCAAGCTTAGAAGAAAGCTCGTTTGTACCATCAGCAGAACTATTATTATTTCCTTTTGGTTTTGAAGCTCTTGGTCCTCTGTTACGATCACTGGTAGTACCATGTGATTCACTAATCATGCTAATTGCATCACGTTCCCTATTTCTTCCAGCTTTTTCAGGAACAAAACGATTCAGCCGACTAGCTTCCCCATGGAAAAGGGAATTACTATTGTACCCTTGGAAAGATCCACTTTGTGGGTAACGTCTTGTGGAGGAACCAGATACTGACCCATATCCATATGCTGCCTGCTGCTGTGGAATCTAGAAACCAAAAAAACATAGTACACATTATATACACTGAAAGAGTAAAATGTGAAAACATAAAAATATATGCTCAGACAAACCTGACTGAAAATGTGCTCGTATGAGCCAAGTGCGCCAACTGGTGCAGGATATAAGGCTGCTGATGTCAGAGGAGATGCATAGCTACCTGTGTCGGAGGACATTGATCGATTTGGTGCCGACTCAACAGATCCAACGTCCCCTGGATATTTGTAGAATCCAAGGTTATTATTTCCACCATATTGCAAATAATAACCAGATCCAGGACCCATAAAAACATTTTCAGAGAGGGCCTCATGGCCACTAGTTGCTGATGTGACAAGATCAGTTGGAAGAGTTGATGTAACATGAGGGGAAACGGGTTGTGAGTAGTAATTTGGAGACATAGGAACTTGATGTGGTGAAAAGAGTTGCCCATCTATCATTATTGGAGATAAAGGACTAGCAACCGGAGAAAATTGGCCATACGCCACTTGGGCATCGAACCCATAAGCAGGGTGAAATAATAGTGATGCATTATCATTGTACATAGCCTGCATTAGGTCAAAAACATACAGTAAAACAAACATGTGAGATAGTTAAAACGAATACATTTTGTTTTTTTTCTAGTAGATAAACTAGCATCCATTCTCACCGAAGGCACGACTTGCAAGTTATTAGCATGAACATAGTTTGAATAGTCTCCCCATATAGCTGATCCATCATCATAACCTGATGCTGAAGTACACATAAATGGATGATAAAATGAAAAATTAAGTGTATAAAGAGAGGCTGAGAAAAGAGATTAGTAAACAACTAAGTACTTAGAAGAAATCTAAGTAAGGGAAGCTTTTGCATATAACTTTCATATACATACAAGGTTATACTATTAAACTCCAACTTAGGAGACAGGAGTGTTAAAATGGATTGCTCATACGCAATAAGTGACAGAAAATTTTTGTACATGCCAAAAGTGTAATAATTTATAAAACAATTTGTTTGTTAACGATGATAATAAAAAGTACATTATTTCAATAAAAACAAGATTTTTTAATAAAATGGTACAAGATGTTCCAATAATTTAAAGCTACACTAGGCAATCTGTGACCAATTGTTCTTAAGTAGTTTTCTTCTTTACCCGCTCAATTTGTTAGATAGTAAACACAACTTAAATCAACTCATTCATGAGTAATAGTGTTGATATTGCCACTTCTAGAATCTAGATACTAGATTAAGACCATAAGCTCATAACAACAGAAGGCCACAAAGATCAAACAGTAAAAGCAGACTCTATCACTCTAGTTCTTACTAAAATAGTTATGTTATACGAAACTAACCTCCATAAAAGTAGGTTTGTTCTTGAGGAGTAAAAGCATTTGATTGATTTACAGGGTTCTGAGCTCCACTTGCATTCAATACTTCTGGTTGGTTGGAAACACTTCTTATTGAACCTATGATCGCATCAGGAGAGGGATTTGGAGAAACTATTCTTTCAGTTTTGGGAGAAAGTGGCTGATAATACAAAAAATAGAACATTACCAATTGAGCATATTACCTAAGGTATTTAAAACATATACGAAAAAAGGAAATCAATAAAAGTGGAGATATGGAATCAAACAACTAAAAAGTACCTTATCCATGTAGTTATCAGACACGACCCCATCACCTGCTACAAGTGTCGCAATTATCAAGTTAGTGATTCTACTTATCAAGTCAGCACACAAGTAATCTACTTACGGGCAACATGCACCAATTAAGAAAATATGAGTTACAACTGCTTGCCATGTCATATGCTGACATGGTACAAATAACCAATAAGATTAGTTCAAAATGTTGATGTGGCTCCTCATGGCAACCTCTCTTCCAACACACTTTATGTGTGAAGAAGTCACATCAGTGCATCACTATGTTCGGTTAATCTAATTTGTTTTCCATACCATGTAAACACTATGTTCTCCACATCCTATAAAGTCATACACTCTTAAAGACAGACCACATGTTCCTTCTTATTACTGTAGTAATTTGAAGCTCAAATAACGAAAACCAGTCTATAAGTGCAAAAGGACAGCACTACAAGGAGCTTAATTTTTAGGACAAAAATATAATCGGTGCAAGATCTGAAATCAAAACAAAGATCTCTTCAGATCAAAATGACAATAGAGATTCAAATTCCACCAATTCCTACAAAAAGCCCTAAATCATACAAAAACCTGCAAAAACAGTGAGCACGAACCCTAGATTCCCAAATCCTACATAATTACCAACAGCATAAAAACTTCCACCGACACAAAGCAAAACTCACGATCGCATAAAATCCATATCGCAATAACAATCAATGACGCAAACAACACAGCAACTAAGCAACAATGTTGCAAAAACAAATCAGATCAACGATTTCCCCAAATCAACACAAACAAATTTCACAATATCACTATACAAACACATAACAGAGCTCAAATCGGGAAGAAACACGTACCAGTATGCAACGGAAGAGCTGAAATTGAAGCAGGAGAGACTCGATCTTTCCCCTGTTGACCTTTATCCTCCATGATCACACCGAAAACGCCTCAAATCAAATCTAATTGAAAGAATTGAAGGAATACAAAATCGGAAGAATTATGGTTGAGGAATCGAATTCGAATTGCTCATATCATCATCACCATCATCATGAGAAGAGAATAAATCATTATTGAAGATCAAAGGAATTAATAATAATAATCGAAAGGGTTTTAGGTCGTATATAGAGATACAGATTTATATTTATATGTGTGTATATAAGACGCATTTACACGTAGTTGTGCGTGTGTGCATATGAAGCTTCTCCCACTTTTCCTTTTGTTTGTTTTATATATATATTAGGTTATTACCCGTGTAATACACGGATTGAACAAATAAAATACTAAATTATTATTAATAAAATTTTATGTATTATAAAATCCCGCTTGAAAATAAAATATGATTATAAGTACGTATAAACAGATACTTTAAGTAAATAAACAATAATGTATTTTTCTAAAAATTTTATTTTATAAAAAAAATCATTTTATAATTTTTTTTAAAAAAGTGTGTTTTTAATAAAAATAGGTTTTTAATTATTAAATTTTTTTTTTAAATAGTATGCGTAATATTATTAGTATTCAACATTATTATTAATAATATTAGAGAAATAAAAAAGTAAGTATAATGAGATATATAATTGTTTCACGCTTATTTTAGTTTTTTTATAGATAGATAGATAAGCTAAACAATCATTAAATAAACAGATTAAATTTTAATGTAAAATATATATGTAAAATTAACATAAATAATTACAGTATAATATTTTAATATAAAATATAATTAAAATTATATATAGGTAATAGTTTAAAAAATAAAATAATTATACCATTTTTTAACTCTCTTATGTAAATAGTTTTATTTGTAAACATTCGTTTTTTTATAAAAAAATATTTTTTTATAAAAATATTGTTTTTAAAAAAATAAGTTTTTTAATTATTCTGCTTGTTTTAATAGGATTGTTTAATTTTTATTTAATGATTTAGAAAATTTCATATTATATAAACTTTAGTTTTTTGTTATTTAGATTTTAATTAAAAGATGTTATTTTTAAATTCATTCATAAAATCTATTTTAGAAAAGATAGTTTGACTTAAAAAA
>BJCN01316248.1:4923-16258 GCA_018326445.1 Flaveria brownii
TTCGGTCAGGCAAATGTCCTGTGCTTGTTGCTACTGATGTTGCTGCTCGTGGTCTGGATGTCAAAGATATCAGGTTTCTTATCGCTTTATAAGTCATCGTGTTTTAAAATGTACACTTTTTAGTGTTTTTATGTTTATGTTCATTGTTTAAAAAAGGGTGGTGGTGAACTATGATTTCCCTACGGGAGTGGAGGATTATGTACACCGCATTGGAAGAACAGGGAGGGCAGGTGCAACAGGAGAGGCTTACACGTTTTTTGGTGACCAAGATGCAAAATATGCTTCAGATCTTGTTAAAGTTTTGGAAGGAGCAAATCAACGTGTCCCCCAAGAACTTCGGGAAATGGCTTCACGTGGTGGTGGAATGGGTGGAAGATCTAGACGGTGGAGCTCAGATAGTGGTGGTGGTTCTAGCTTTGGTGGTCGTGACGGTGGTGGATTCGGTGGAAGGGGTAGCAGCCGTGACAGGTATGATAACAAAAAACCAATTTAAAAAATATACGATTCAGTAAGAGTCTGTCGTTTGTTGACCCCCTAACCCTCATAGGTTAAATCTCGATTGCAGTGACAATGACGGTGGTGGGTATCAGGCTAAGAGTTTTCATGAAAGCATGTCTAACAATGGCGGTGGTGGCGGTTCAGGATGGGGCGGAGCGCGTAGTCGTAGTCGTAGCCCGGAGAGGTTTGACAATGGTCCACCTGTAAAAAGCTTTCACCAGCTTATGATGGAGAGAAGCCGGGCACCACCTAGCACCTAAAAAATCTATTAAGGTCACCACCAATCTGGTGGTGGTGAATTTGAAGGGGATGTTTGTCCCTTTTATCTTATTTTGTGGTCTAGTTAAAACTAGAGTGTGATGACTTTCATGTAGCTATATGTTATGTTTTTGGGAGGTTCTAAGTTCTAACATAGGAGGTTGTTGGAAGGTTTATTGTAAAGCTTTTGGATATATGCAATGCTGTGGTGGTCTAATTTTGGTAAATATGAAACCAAAAATGTTTCACCCTTTCTAGACCCTATCAATAGCTTGCTATGAGTGTGATATTACTAGATAATTTTGTTGTTTGTGTGTAATGCTTTCAAGGCGAATGGAACATCACAACTTATTTTGCCTTTGTCGTGCAAGTCACGCAGTCTTTGGGTTCATATGCTTTGATCTTGAATACAAGACGACCCCAGCCGATTACTGAAATTTAAGCAGCCTGGTCCAGAAACATCTTATAGACGTTGTAAGAATTTGTAGTGTATTTGTTTGCAAGTGAATTGATAGAAACTGGTGTTTGGAGGTAATAACAGATGATAAAATGACTACAATTTGCTTTATACAGTTTCCCACAGCAATTATCAATGATGATATAATATATGAAATCCTTTCTGATTCTAAAATAACGCCTGGAAATGATCAATAACCCCATCGTTGTTCAATTTATAGACCAAGTGGAAATCAAACCTGATATTAATCTAAATTTTATGTTACACGTCTACACTCTTTTTAAAACACGATTTAGAGAATCATTATCAATAAACCATAAACGAAACAAGTCTTTTAAATAACAATTTTAGTTTTGTAAATGGTAATAAGATAATAATAACAATTAACATAATAATAAGAAAAAACTCGGTAGAAAAAGATAAAAAGGTTCAAAAAAATTCCGTTGCCGGGACTTGAACCCGGGTCTCTCGGGTGAGAGCCGAGTATCCTAACCAACTAGACTACAACGGAAGGTTGGAAGTTTGCTTCATAAGAAACCCTTGAATCGTTTTCTCTTTGTATGACATAGAATACGATGTTAACTTCTTATACGTTGAAAGGTGTGCAATTGCAATGGCACCCATGGACTTTGTACGTTGATTCACTGAGGATGGTAACTTCTTATATTTAAACACAACACCTTATGCAAGGTTGTTTTCATTGACCGTTGAACTTTAACCTTAACCTACTCCAACATATTCATCTGTGATTTCACACATTAACCGAATAGATTCTCCATGAATTCAAGACTATACAGCCATAATATCATATGGAGATGAGTCCAGCCAAACAAAGAGAATGTTGGTACTTGTAATGAGATTGTGAATGTATTTCAAATTAGTGTATTACATGGATATTTATACATTAATGTATTTACAGAAACCATGCTTAACTATATGTCTAATTACAATATGATCTCTAATAAGATTAAACAATCAAGCTACTCATCTTCAAACAAACAGATACAAGGAAAATCAGACTCGTTAACATAAGAATCAACACTTTGTAGTGAACACTAGATTGAAAGTTAAAAAAAGAACGAGACTGGAATGACATATTTGGGGCTAACCAAGGTCTTTTTAAGTCCATAAAAGAACACAGTAGAACTCTATAAAGTTCCAAGTACAAAACAATTACAAAAATGTCCGGTAACCGCATCCCAGTTTCAACAACAAAAGTATGACTGAGCCGCTGAATTCCAAGTGGCTTCTACACTGCTGCAGCTTGCAGCAACCACCGTTCAAGATTATGGTTCTCCGGTATGGGAATTCAACTGAAAATGTCAAACGTGTGACAATAATACATAATTTCAGGTATATTCGTTCAATAACAACGTCTCAAGCAATGAAAGTACAAGAGAAGTAACATCTAGATTTATTTATGGAAATCATAATAATTCATAGGTGGTTCGTAGACACAATTATCCCGAACTAGCAATCAAGAACTAAAATATGTCTTTGCAGACTACAAGCAATGAGACAAAATAAGATTAAGTAATTGCTAGACTTGACATACCATTTATCTTGCTGTACATCTCAGAGGATTAAGCCATCCTTAACAGAATCAGAACAAGATTTACTTGTGACAAAGTGCAGTTTAACTTGCGTTATTACTTTCATCTGTTTCCATTAATATTAATTCTTTGTTAACATCCTTTTGTTCAAGCTTTTCAGATTCTTCGTCTTCATGTTTCTTAGAATCAGTTTTGGGATTATCAACCACAGGCCCAACAGAAGCATCTGAATTTCCTTTAGGAGTGGATACAGAACTTTCACCATTTTTACCAACGTTACTAGATTTTAACCATGAAAACTGTAAGTTGTGACCATTCCAGCATTTACCATTTGAAAACGCCTTTTCAGCTGAATGTCGGGTTGTGAAGTAAACAGAGGCTGAATATTTGGTGTTTCCAGGATCGTTTTTAGTATCAGCAGGAGGCTCTAGATCATCTAATTCCACCTTAGAAAGATCACCAAATTGTGAAAAGTGTTCCTTCAAAACTGCAACCTGAATGAACATATTTATGAATATAAGAATTTCAACAGAAACAGAGTCAAAGATGATAATAATAACAATAATATGTTTACATTGGCAAGATCAACTGGCAGAGATGAAATAATCTTAAAAGCAGTGGGTCGATTGTCCAGTTTGAACCTATTGATAGCAACTGATGGACCCATAGGAGGAAATGGGCGCAGTAATGGTTTTAAAACAGGTGGTTCTTGCAGCCCGACCACAGCCGTTGATTTGGATCTTTGTGTCACAGTAGAGTCTGCAGATTTTTTGCCATTACCTATCGCTTCAGCACCTGGTGAAGATAAAATGGTTTCAGCTTTTGTAGAATCAGCTACAATTCCTAGTTTCTGTTTTTTCACCACCTGTTCAGGTTCTATTTCTCCTTTTAGAGCTGTAGCCTGCAGACAAAAAAAAAATTATAAGCTGCTTCACAAAAATAATTTATATAAACAATATGAAATTAAGTATTTACTTGTTTCTCTAGTTTGTCTAACTTGCGGCGAAAGTCATTTCTCTTCTGATCAAGCATTTCTTGTTTCTTGCGAAGCTCTTCTTTCAAAACCTCTAAATTTTCAAGCTTCTTTTGTGAAGGTGGAGGTGGCTTTGGAGTGTTGATGATCACGAGCTTTGGGTGATCAGAAGCAGGGGCAATTGTGTCATTATGCGATGATGAAACTGGCATGCCCTGTGGAGGTACGGGTGGCATGGTATAGCCGCTGATTGTTCCATTAACGGGAATGTTATCACGATTAGCCCAATATAGTTTAATAAAACGATTACCCATCACAGCATCAGGTGCCATTAAAGCAGCTTCTGCTTCCTCTCTTTTGGAAAACTGAACAAAAGCTCGTTCGCTATTTAAAGGAATATGAATATCAATAACTTCACCAAATTTATGAAAATGTGAAATTAGAGTTTCCCTTCTGTTCTGTTGGAGTGGAATACCATTCACAAACAATGTACACTGTGCCTTTTGAGAAGGCTTACGGGCATTTTTTCCATTTCCACTGTGCATCTTCAGAGATGAATTGGCATTGTTTTGTTTATTATTTAACAGTCCCTGTTTTTCATTTAAAGAATTAGCTTTAGAAACCATATTTCCTCTCATTTCTGTTTTGTCTTTTACACTGTTAACTCTTCCCATAGCAGTCCCACCACTTTTGACCACATGTTCATCAGAGCAATCAAGTGAGCTAACACGATGATCACCAGATGGACCCGCATCCAACATAGACCCACTTTCCTTTACGTCAGATTGATTTATCGATTGCAATGCAGGTGATGTTTGAGAATCATTACCCCATAGAGGCTGATCAGGATCATAAAAATCAGAAGCAATACCACCAGCTGAATCATTGAATGTTTCATTCAAGCCTGACCCACTGGGACCTGTGCCATGTTTGCTAGTTTTTCCATGTGATGGCTTGAATGAGTTTGAGGCAGGTAAAGGTAGTGGGCCTCCAGGCCCCCCTGGTGCTCCAGGTATATTTGCATTTTGAAGTGATACTGGGAGATTAAACTGTGAAAGGCTCTGTAAGTTGTAAGATAACCAAAGAAATGACAGAAATTTCAGTTATGCATGTTAAAAAGATAAAATTTCCTGTTATTCAATCTAATTTTTAGCAACTTACATACACTGGGAACAAATCATACCTGAACATCTTCAACAACAATACGGTTAACACCATGCTCCATTGGACACATGTCACCTCTTAAACAAAATCCTTGTTCCTCAAAATCTCTACACCGCTGACGTGAAAGTCCCAATCCCATGTTCATAGTAGAATTCATAGATCTATAAGCTCCTTGTAAACCAAGAGAATGTAGTGGGTCCAGACCACCATTTGGTAACCCCGGAACCAACGCAAAGGAACCCCAGGATGGACCATATGCATTTGAAACAGTTGGTAGACCCCTACCACCAAATAGACCAGGACCCATCTGAGAAGCAATATCACGTTGGGTCCAAGCACCAGAGTCCCTTCCTCTACCCCTGGTAGAACCAAGGTCCCCCCTAATCCTCTGGTTGAAATCCAAAGGCCTTCTTTTGTCAAATTTGGAACCATTAGGATTGAAACTATGATTTTTCCATGGTTCACTGGACTGAGAGCCAGATTCCTTGTAAATATGCCCGTTTTCTAAAGATTTGTTTCCCCTTCTATATGGTTTACTAAATACTTGTTCCGCAGCTTCTCTTTCTTGTGATTGAGATCTTGCATCATCTCTTCTACGATGTTTATGGTTGCGATCATCATCATCATCATCACTGATTTCTTTCTCATCAGGATTGCTTTCAGATATGGAAGGTAGGTGACCTGGTTCTTGAGCTGAAGCTTTAAGCACCATTTAATGATAGTGGTAAAAAGAAGGTTGCGAATATCTATGACTGATAAGTTGTGATAGTCACTAGTTGAACCTGAAATGTTTTAAAGGACAGCATAATTGTTCGTTAAATTAAGAAGTGGCAAATCATAAGAAAATTATGCCTCAATGGGCCAATTAAATGTTGATTTGATAAACAACATGTATGTGAAGTAACAACTAGAATGGAAGCATGTGGCAGTAAGAATAATGCTTTATCTATTTAGCATTAAGCTGTTGCCTTTTGCTATTTACTTTCATTGATATGCTCAAGAAGGATACAATTTGAAATCCAACTTGCATGCTGTTTGCCAATGATGCAGCATTGATTATTGTGTCTATGTCAGATGTTGATACACCAAATTTAAAGAAATTAAAACTTTCAACTTGACTAAAACATAGCGCATGCAATATGTATGTGGGTTAAGTTGCATGATTCACAACAATATTAGTAATAACTAATAAGATAAGAACATTATGAATAACAAAATGCCCAAAAATTTGAGAAAAATGGAAACATGGGTAAAAAGTATGATTAAGGGAAGCTGTGTGGTTAAAGAAAAGGAAAGCAGATTTGTTTGAGGTTCAAACAGAAATCAGAGAGGACTAGAGGGGGGTGAGGAACAATACTAGCGTTGGTGCCATACGACTATACGAGAAGATGGAGAGTAGAGGGGTAGCTGTATAACCTGGAGAAACACTCCCTCGACTAGGATCCCTAAATAGAAAACACTATTGAATTCTATAGAAATTGATTGTGGAATGTCACGGTTATAGGATGTGTGGAAGGTAAACAGCTAATAGTCAATAGAGTAAATGTCTAACAGTTCCCAGCAAGAAAGAGTTTAAAGAGAGGGTTGGAATACATGCTCCCATGCTATGTTAGCTAATGTTACAGTTAATCGTGCCTGATAAATGTTTTTTATGCGTATGATACAGATTTTTATAGAGCTTAATTGATTGTACATATACTTAAGGTTTCTGTAAGCCACTAATGTTATTAGCGCAAAGAAAAGTAATGAAGTTGGGCAAAATAAGTTCCCAAATCTAGGCAAAGTAAATCCTTACATTTGAGCGGTTTGAGAAAAGTAAGTCTCCAAGTTAGGCAAAGTAAATGCCCCTACCGCTTATGTGGCAAAACATAGAATATTATAAAGATTATGATTGCTTTTACATAAATTAAATACAATTAGCATGATATTTGAAAGTGGAATGTTTGTGTAGGGTCGAAATTATAGACTCATAGCATAAGATGACCCCTTTAGAAAGGGTAATGACCCCTTTAGAAATGGTAAGGATTTGAAGCAACAAAGGAATTAATAGAAGATAAAACTTATTCCCTTTCTTTGATAGTTAATTTAGTGGAATTTTGAACAAATGCAAGATTTCCTTTTAATGTAATGTAACAACTTTCATGTTCACGAATAAGTATATGTTCTAGGTAAAGAATTGTGTAAATCCCACCAAAATCATGCCCCAATTACCTACTTGGGTGTGACAAACCAAGAGACGGCGACATACGTGAAGAGTCTTCTGTGATAGTATAATCCTACTAGAGTTCAAAGGTAACTTACTATAGAACTATCATAATTATGTAAAAACTGTAGGGAACTAAAAGGTAACATATAGATTGTGGCAAATTGTGCAGTTGACGGAGATGTGCGGACATATGAAGATGGAATAAATAAGAACCAAGGATGTTTGGAATGATATTAGGGCCTCTGAACAAAGGATGAAATACTTTACAGCAATAATAATGTCAGATAATCTCTAACATGCATTTTGACCAAAATGGATAGGATGAAATTAACCTAAGGAAATATTCAAAAATAGGATAGGAAATTGGAATTCTTCAAAGAAAATGGTTTGGTCAGATGAACATAGATGAATGCTATTCATATATGATAGACCTGAATCTTTAATTGTGTCATCTCTTCATAATCAGATGCATTGTAAACTCTTTAGATGGAGAGAAATAGATAGAACAATGGAAGACAAACGAGAAAACAAACAACTTGGATATAAGAAGAAGTTAAGAACATTCAGTGTATTCTTCACGAACTATCTACCAACCAAATTTCCAAACATTAAACCCGAAACAACCGCCCCAAATTACTTTTCAAAGCGATTAAAACATCACAAGCAATCAAGCATGACCAACTGCTGAGCCACAACACTCCAGGTCTCTATAGACATCATCGACATAGTAAATAACTAACACCACACGCCTACATTGAAATACAGCGGTCTAGAGAACATCAACTAACCTCACACAAACAAAAACGAACGAACTACAAAGCATCCTATTCACAATTTCAACCAACACGATCAAATCACGAAATCAACAGATCGCATAGACTTCCAAATCAATCAACAATCACGTATCTCCACCACAACAATCTAATCCAAACAACACGAAATTAACATAACTCGAAAGAAACTAACCTCGGTGTAACGATTCCGCTTATTAGGGTTACGATTTCTGTTCGTGATTGAAATAATAATATTATAGCATTCTGAGCTCCAATTTGTGTCAACAATGGCCGAACATATGCTTATGGTTTACTTGTGTATGTATATCGTCTTCTTTCTTCTTATTCTCTCTCGACAAATTCTGCAGTTTCTCTCTCTAGACGGATGAAAGGTTTTACAGATATGAAAGGGAAAGGAAGAAATGGCTATAATCAGATTAACATTTCTAGCCCTCGTACTTTACGGTATGAACTTTTATGGTTTGGAACTTTGGTGAATTGTACATTGAGCCCTCGTAGTTTGGAGTTTGATTGTTCTTTTTTGATATTTTAGGTTGTTGCATATGGGGTGTTGTTTGTGACATTTATGGTTTATGTTTAACTACACGTGACAGTTATGGCGGGTTTATTAAAAAAAATTAATATATTTGAGTAAGAGCCCTAGTGGATTACTTATCTTTATCTATATAATTACATTAAAAATCATTAGTTTTTTCTTTTCTTTTCAATTAAATAATACATTTTATAACCTTAACATTATTTTTCTCTCTCTCATCCACTCACAATCACTTTTAAAAATATTAAAATTTTATAATGATTGAACAATTATTCTTCAAATATATCAATCAACAATAATATTTTTTCAATCTCTTTCACTCACAACCACTCATAATCATTCCATATAATATACTAAACACACTCACATATTTTTAGAAATTTCAATGTGAATGCTCTAAAAAGGTTTACTCATGGGTGGTTGGCTAGAGTTATATAAAGGATCGATTAGAGTTTGGTTAAAGTACGTTGTTGGTTAATCTAGGTCATTGTTATAAACTTGCTAACTTGAAATACGTTTAAATGGTGTATCGAATTTAATACTTTAACTTTTTTCCTTTAAGATAATCTGTTTGAATGCTGTCATATTTTAGTTAGAACCTGGTTTAACCCAGATCAAATTGATAATTTTCTTTTGAAAAGACTCGTTTTCCGAGTCCATATTGATGGGAAGCCATCTTGACATGTTACCACCTTTTCTATGTTTAACAAATACTTCATTTTCTGGGAAATACTATTTCATTTCATGTGCAGAAGCAGTAGTAAACTCTTTTCTAAGAAAACCAAAATAAATATATATTTGTTCTTTGGTTGGATTGTCAATATCACTTAAATGATGTGATCGGTGTTTCTTTTTTTTCTTCTTATTGTCTATAAATAATAAAAACGTCAAATCAATTCTACAACTTCCTTTCTAAATGCAAAATAGAAAGAGCAAAAAACATAAAGATCATGGGTTAAACTGTTAAAGCATCAGGAAATAGGTAATTATAGACCCAACAGGCCCATATGCATAACCAATTCTTGAGCCCAATCTAGCCTGTTCCTGGCCTCGTTCTTTAATGATTTAGTCCATGAAATGATTGAAAGACTCTTAGCCCTCAGGTTAATGATTAATTCATAAAAACATATATATAAACTAAAGAAAAGAAAAAAATAAAAAATAGTTATTAACATAACACAAATAAGAGTTAATAACACGGTTGGTTCCTGTGGTTTGCCCATATTATAAAATAAAATCATACCTGATATTTATTCTTTCTTCAAACAATTCATCAACAAAAACTATAGAAATTATCTATGATTCTCTTCATCTAAAAATTCGATTGACTGATTGTGTGTTTTCATAAAATCCTCGGTTTATATTCGAATCTTGACAAAAGTTCACGTGATTTATTCATAAAACTCCTCTCCAATTTAAAGGAATTCATGGGTATCCTTATTTGGAAATGAAATCGTACCCGATTTTTGAAAGATTTCACGACCATCCCATCTTTACAACCCTCGCGATTTGTCTTTATAAAGTCTGATGATAGCGTCTTCAACAGGCTTCATCAACGTTCTCATTTTGGTCTCAGTTTCATCAAGTTTTCTTCAACAAAAGGTGTTTGTTTTTTGTTATATTTGAGCTTTCATTCTCTACGATTTTGATTTAACCTATCATTGTCTACAATTGTGCTTTTTGAATTAATATTATTTTATTTTTATTTTTTTGTTTGAAGGTGATCCGCTCTAACAATCCATCTTTGAATATGTATTACGTGTTTCTACTTTTTAAACTTGTTTATTTATTTTTATGTGTACTGTCATATTATTATTATGTTTGATTGGAATTCGTTTGATATGTGTAAATTGTTTTGATGTATCTGGAACTAATATTAGAAATCATACGTTTATTTCACGGTTGACTTTGACACCTTTATACAAAAAGATTACTTTTAAATTTAAAAGAAAACAGTTACCATTAGCAGTGTGTTTTGCAATGACAATAAACAGTAACCAAGAACAATCGCTGTCCAAAGTTGATTTATTTTTTAAAAAATCAGTTGTCACACCCTCGTTTATAGCGGAAACACGAGGATGTAATGGACGGTATCGTCATAACACATTGTTAATTAATAGAGATGTAATAAATGATGAAAGTCAACGTGTCATGACGTCACCCGACACAAATGGAAACTTGTGTCGTAGTTAGTCAATTCCATGACAAACATATTCATACAAACAATTAAGTATAAATCCCACAACCCGGGAAACAAGTGAACATAAGTGAATAATAAAAGTCAAAGCAATTGTCAAAGACATCCAATGAATCTAAGTAGTGCAATCCTAAGGTCGTCGCTAAGGCAGCATCCCTAGCTATCCTCAAAGATTGTTACCTGAAAAGATATGCTCAAAAGGTTAAGATATTGTTGGTGAGTTTGCCGGTTTAAATAGTAAACAAAACTTGATGCTGTGTAAAAGTTTGGTAGGAAATGTGTGCATAAAGTTATAAGCAAGTAATATCACATGTAAACATGAGCATCACAACTAAACCTTTGACGTACACACAGAACTTGTCGAAACATATTCACCCTAGGGCCCGTACCTGGCCACTGTCAGTCCCAACTAGTATACTAACTGTCACACCCTCAAAATCCACATGCAGAATTTTACCACGAGGCGTGTGAACAAACCAGGATCACAGTCAATAGTTACTCGGAACGACTCTATATGCCACGTTTAACATAATCCAAACTAGAATTTAAACTTTTAAAAGCATGCGGAAGCGTATTGTAAATAAAACAAACCCAAGATGTCAAAATGTATAACATGGCAAAACATGCGCCATCTGTTGGACCAAAAGAACCAATGAGCCAAGATCAGGAAAACCTCTAAGTCCCACATACCACTGCAACA
>BJCN01316255.1:1039-12237 GCA_018326445.1 Flaveria brownii
AGATCCCACTACGGGAAATGCCTCAGGACTTCACTCCACACTTCAAGTGGTGGTATTATGACTGGCGAATGGGTGAAACGGTCATAGTTTTGCACAAGGATGGGAAAATAGAGACTATCCGGGTATTGGACCCTATGTGGCTGACCAACTTGTTTGCGGATGATGTTTATACTCTCTACAAGTGGCCACTATTCTATGACACGCAAGACATTGTACAAGCTCTATAGTTTCAACATTTGATAAGACTCTTCTTTGCGTTTGAGATACACGCTGGAGTCACAAGAGAAGAGAAGTACAAGAAGTTCCAAGAGCATGTGAAGAATGTTAGACATTAGGATAAACTAGGTCCAAGTGGAAGTTTGTTGATACATCTTGATGTACCTAGTTTATGATCTCAATTGTAAAAGTCTTTCATGTCTTACACTGATGTAATATGATGTAATTGATGATATTAATGATATATAAAATGGATTGTGATTTTTATTTGTGATTGATTATGTTATATTATCATTATATTGAATGTGATTCACATGTATGAACTTAATATATAGGTTTGATGTTGTTTTACATAAGTCTAAGTCAATAAGAACTTAGAAATGTGTTTAACTTAGTCATATGGACATTCATGCTACTGGACCATACTTATGGCCTATACGCATGGATGAACCAAACTTATGGACCAGTCGCACGACTGAACCAGGTGACTGGATTAGTTGTATAACTAAGACATAAGATTGGCTCAGTCGCATGACTGAACCTTCAGTCGTGCATATGAGTCAACCGCATGAGTCAGTCGCACGACTGAACCATGCTAATGGTTCAGTCGTACGAATGAACACTGAAAACCTATAAATACCACATAATTCGTGGAAAAACATAACACTTCGAATACTTTTATACCGTAGCCATCCAAATCATCCCAAGTCGCAAATCCAAGCTCATAGTTCATTCCTGATCGATTCCAATATGTTTTTAATGTTTGTTACATTGTTAGATCGACCGGGTTATTCGTTCTCACTGATTGGATCGCCAATCAAATAGAAATCCACGCTATTTGATTTGGTTTCACGCAGAATCCGTTAGTACTCCGTACGTACACGGGCCTAACAGTAAGCACCCACACACCCGAAACAAGTCATAACTTGTGTTTTCCTCACTTTTCTCTTAATAACCTCTCTTTTCTTTGTTATAGCAGAAACTTGTTGCCATCATCTTGTTCTTGAGGAGATTTTAACTTCACTAAAGGTATCTCACACATTATGTTGGTCCTTCTGAAGGTGGAACCTGATTTCCACCATGAAAACACTCTTTTTGGGTGATGTGTGCATCATCTAACCTCCATGTTGTGTAACCTCCAATCCAAAGCTTGTAATCTGCTTGTTAATGGTTTATAAGACTCTTAATAACCTGTTTTGAAAGTTCCAAAAGGTTTTGGCAATGTTTAAACACGAGTTATAGCGTTTTACACATGTGTAATGGACGAAAACGATGTAATCACTATGTTTTCAACTCGTTCTTGAGTTGTATGTTGAAATCGTGAGCTAGGGTAATAATTTCAGAAAGTTTTAGGTAATATTAGGTGTATGATTAGTTGTTAATGGCTGTAAATAATAAAGATGTCGAATATTAGGCATTATGGTCATTTTGGGGAACCCGAAAAGTGGTAAAATTGGATGATATTGGTAAAACATAACAAATATCAAATTTTATAAGTTCCAGGCCCTAAAAGATATATATCTTAGTGTTAAAAAATGATTTTGGTGATTTATTTGATTAAATTGAAATTTTTATGAATTTAATTAGCAAAATAGGCCTACACCGGAAGATTTTTAAAGAAAAATTCTAAAAATTGTGTAACAAGTCTACGACCATAGAATTCATGAAATTTAAGTAACCTAGAGACCCCAAGGTGTTAATTTGGTAAAAAGTTTAAAGAAAAATCACCTAAGAATGTTCGGTTTCGGGTAAAAACGCGCTTTAACGGGTAAAACGTAAAAACGAGGCTTACAACTAAAAGAGACTAAAATTTCATTTTCAACAGATTAGAAACTTATCAAAATGTCCTTAAAATTATATTTAATGGTCAAAGACTCAAAAACATGGAAATCCATACTTAACCATTAAAACCCATCGGTTTACCGTAACCTGTAACGCGAAAACACAAGAATTCTAAACCCGGGCCTAAAATCTGAAAATTTGGAGTAAACTTACTTAAAATGAGATAGTTAACTCCAAGAATATGATATTTGGCCTTAAAAGTTATTAAATGCAAGAAAAACAAACTTTAGGGTAGAAATTGTAAAATTCTGAACCTAAAGGACTAAACTGTATATTCTGCCAAACACCCATAACTGATTCCTTTGAAGCTAATAATCACATGAACAACTTAATTTAACTTGTATCACTAACTTAATGTGTAAAAATCCATATTTTCCTAAGAAACCATGACTTTCTATAAAAGGAAACTTTTTATACAAACCTTAACAAATCAAAATCAAATTGGGCATTCAACTTCATGGAACATCTAGTACACCTTACATAAGCATTAGAACCAGTAACTTATCACTTAAATATTGATGCTAGGGTGCTAGGCTTGAGACTTTTTCCTGGCACACGAAGAATCCTTGCTTGAAACTTAAGGTGAGTTCTAGTGATCCCCCTTTTTACTACTGTTTTTGGGATGAAGCATGCTCTAATTTAACTGAACTATTTATGTGCTAAACTATGATGCTATATGTTGTGGAATTATTGTTACCTGCTGATACTTGTATCACAGTCATTAATTCTTGTGTGAACCGCTATTTTATATGGGTAGATCTACTTGGGGAATCCCCCACACACAGTGCCTTCCGTGATGAACGGAAGGGTACCACACTGAGATCCTGTGGGGTCGTTTGTGGCATGTAACAGGTTTTTATAAGATGTTATGGTGAACCACCCGGCAGGTATGGTACACTAGCTTAAGGCTCAGTTCTTCCTTCGGGATTAACCGGTATTACTTAATTTTTGAAGAGGTCAGCCGGGACTGAGTGCAGGGTTGATTGTGATCCCTCACAACAATGAAACTATGATTCTTTTAAATTAAAAGTGGATTCTATTGAATCCTTTTATTTTTAAACTTTAAGCACTTGAATTCACCAACTTTTGAGTTGACATAAAATTTCTTTTGAGCATGTTTCAGGTAATCCGTGATGGGAGTCTAGCTGTTGTAGAAGACCTTGACCTAGCTCCATGACCCATAGCATTGGCTTGTTATGTTCTAAAATATTTGAAACAATTTACATTTGCTATTGATGAAAACAATTTGTACTGATGAATTATGTACTTGTGTTGGGGGGGCTAGACCTATTTCTAGCCCGGTTTTTCTTTAAACATTAATGTCATGTGATGTTCTTTCCTTTTGTGCTCTTATGATGGTTTGTTTCCGCTGCTATATGTTGTTGCTAGTCTGTGATGTCCCACCCTACCTGGGTCCGGGGTGTGACATCTTCAAGGTGCGAAACTAGTCAAGATGAGTTGCCACTTATTGACCCTATCCAAGAAGAGGGTGAAGATGAAGAGTAGATAGTGAAGAATGAACTTAAAGTAAGTGAGTAGGATCATCCTAAGAAGGGTCACTATCATCTTGGAGAGAAGAAAGAACCAAGGATGGCCAAGTCAGCTAGGAAGAATTTGATCAGGCAGCCAAAAGAAAATCAAACAAAATCCCAAGAGATCAAGAACACTTTTAATTCCAAGTAAAAACAAGTCTTTATTTCTACTGGATTCAAAGTGGTGAGTACTAAAGACTTAACTATGGACTCTAGTATCGGGGATCCTAATTCAAGTTCAAACCATCCCGGTGAAGAGAAGAAGGTTGATCAAATATGCACCACTACTCCACAGCCTGAAGCATCCAGTTCTAAGAGCAATCCTCACCCTTGGAAGCCTGCTGCATCATCTATGAAGATGAAGAAGGAAGTGAAAAGAGATAAAGCTCAACATTCTCCTCAGGACAAGACCCTTATAAGTATGCAAGTTAAATGCGGTGATGCTACTCACTTTGCCTAGGATTGCATTTACAATCCTAAGAGTACCATCCACATGAACAAGAATAAGACCTCTGAGAAGAAGAAGAAGAAGAAGAAGAAGACAGCTTCGGAAGGAAAATCACTTTCCTTCGGAAGCTCCCAGGTGATCAAGAAGAAGATAGGTGGAAAATTACCTTTGGAAGAAAATTTGGTGTCAAAAGAAAGGAATGATTTTGAAGTACTGAAGTCTGCTGCATTGGATGAAAAAGCTTCTAAAGGTTCAGTCTCCAAAACTTCTGAAGTCATCAAAAATTCCAAAGTCATCAAAACTTATAAAGTTTTAAGGCAAGTCTAATCTTCCAAAGATGGTATGGAAGATGAAGGAAGGCCATGTGACCAAAGTTTCTTCATTAACAACAGCAAAGGCTCTTTGCTTTTTGTGGTTGTTCAAGGCACATGACAGGCAATGGCTCTTTGCTTCAGAAATTTGAGAAAATTGATGAAGGGCCAGTTGCTTTTCGTGGAGAATCAGGTGGTTACATCACAGGAAGGTGCAAGGTCATAAATGGTAAGCTTAGCATTGTGAAGGTAAACTATGTTAAAGAGCTTAGATACAATCTTTCGAATGTATCTTAATATTATGACCAGAGACACACCATGCTCTTCACTGAGTATGAGTTCATTGTTCTCAAGCCCAAGGCGGTTATTCCTCAAGAGCATATCCTACTCAGAGCCCCCAGGAAAATAAACATGTACAAGATAGATTTGCAGGAAACCTCCCCATTTAGAGAAGTTTCTTGCTTTCTATTTAAAGCCAATAGTGACGAGTCTTTTCTCTGCATAAAATAATGTGCCATGTAAACTTTAAGAACATAAATAAATTAATTAAAGATGACTTGGTAATTGGAATGCCAAAGAAAGAGTTTACAAACGATGATCATTGTGTTGAAAGGGAAGCAACACAAAGTTTATCACAAGCCAAAGGAAATAAACTCCATCACTACTCCCCTACACTTATTACATATAGATCTCTGTAGCCCCAACAGTGTAATGAGTCTAGGAAGAACTTCATATTGCCTGGTGATCACAGATGACTTCACAAGATATACTTGGGTCTTCTTTCTTAGAACTAAGGATGAGGCCCCTTAAATTTTGAAGAAATTCATTCTGAAAATTGAGAATCAATGTGATCACAATCGTAAAATATGAAAAATGAAAAAAATAAATATTATAGTACAATTGTAAAATAGATATTTAAAATGTAATTGTCCAACTAAATAGTGTTCCGGTATTTTTGTCCATGATGGGTTGACTTTCCGGGAACTCACTATTCGATTTTACCTGACAAATTATTCACCCAGACAAAATATTGTCTAGTAAAATATGTTTCTACATCCTTATAAAGAGTTTTTGTTCCGTCTTCAATTTATGTAAGACTTACTGGAAAAGTAATGAAAAATAATTTAATTAAAATGTAGGAAATTTGTAGATATCCAAAACTAACTATAAAAAATTATTAAAAATATTTTTATAAAATATATAAGATATTAAGTTAATATTAGAAATTATTTTAAAATAATTTAATAAAATTCTTAGCAATCAGGAGTAAATTTTAACTAAATATTATTAAGTTGAATTTTAGCTGAAAAACACTATTAGTTTCCTAAACTAGACCCTAATTTTATTAGTTAAACAAATTATTTCATTTATAAAACTTTATAATTTTATACTTCTTATAAATCCTTGTATTTTAATTATTAATTTTAATAGAATAATCAAATCTCATAATTAATAATAAACTAGTATTTAACCTCACGCGTTGCGTTGGGTGCATAAAACCGTGTCAAATAACATCAATGTCACACCGTTGTTGGCATCCACCAACACGAAAAATTCCCCTAAAATAAAAAAAATAAAATCAAACGAAAAATAGACGTAAAAACTTTAAACCGTGCATTTTGTTGTGGCGTGTTAATGTGTATAAATTATAACAAAGTGTATTACACAACACGGTCGTGAAACAGAAAAATATATATAAAAAAAACATTAAACCACATGCGCATGTGTCTTTATGTTACTTGAAAATTTTAGTTCGATGTAACACCCGGAAATTTGACCAAAAGAAAAGAAAATAGAAAGTATATAGAACGAAAAGAAAAGGGAATAAAGTGGAAGGGGGTAAAACATAAATAGTACAAAAAGTCAAATATTATAACAATTATAGGGAATGGCCGCCTATAATCACTTTTTCTCATCTGCTTTTGTCGAACCAAAAAGAAGAAGAAAAAAAACTGAAAAGTTCTCTCTCGGTTTTTCAAGAAGAAAGGCTGAAATTCATAATAGGTAAGTGTTTTCTTGTGTTTTTAGTTCGGTTGTGAGAGGTTTTCAACCTTAGAACCCATTTATAAACATACGTGTTTTGATGTTCATTTTGGCTTGTTCTAGGCGTTTGAACTCGTGTACAAGTAAGTTTGGTGAAGGCTTACTTGAAGACTACAACAGGTGAGTTTCTAGGGCCCCTCTTTTACGTGTTTTATAAATTATTTTGGGGCTGAAAATGCATGAAAATGCTTTTCATAAAAGATATATATGTAACCGTATGTATATGTGCATGTGTTTGATGATTTATGGATGTAAATGCTTTGATTAGTGTTTAGAATGGTTGTATGAGCTTAGAACAGGGTAAACTTATGTTTGGTATTGAAAAATATATTAGAAACATGTAAGTAGATGGTCATGCACCCAAATAGGGCCTATGCGCCTAAGAAATTGACTTAGAAAGCCTAAGTAAAGCTTATGCGCCCAAACAGTACCCTCATACGCCCAAAATGTAGTCTAAGAATACTAAGTATAGGCTAATGAGCCTAAACAGTAGCCCATGCGCCTAGAAAATGCCTTAGAAATACTAAGTACATGTTCATGCGCCTGAACAGTAGTTCATGTGCCTAAGTTTTTGCTGAAACGCCTAAGTATAGGGGTGATGCGCCCCAATAGTGTTCACGCGCCCAGTTTTTTACTCAGGCGCCTAAGTGTAGGCTTATGCGCCTAAACAGTTCATGCGCCCAAAAGTGAGAAATGGCTAAGTATAGGGCCATGCGCCCAAATAGTGATAAAACGCCTGAATAGGCCTCATGCGCTGCTTAGTGTTAAAACGCCTAACAATTAGAAAATTTTTCTGAAATTTTGAGAAATCAGATTTTTAGGGTTTTGACCCTAGTTTGACCTAGGGCTTCTATAAGCCTATCTTATGCGTAGTTATGCTTTATTCTTATGTTCCTTATGAATATTGATGTATAACTTTACGTAGTGTGTTTTAAATCATAAACGTAAAGTATTATCATTAAAGAAAGAGATAAGATTAATGATAATGAAAGTGGAACATAAAGAACGAAAGAAAGAAAAGGCTTGAATGCAGAATGAAAGGAGGAACACAACTCATGACAGTTGTCAGCTCAACTGTGTGTATTATAGCGTGTGATTTTGGCTAACCCAGGAGGGATTCACATACTGGGGATCAGTCTTGGTGACTGATCCATAGTAGGAAGTAGGATCCTTGTCATTCAACCCCGAAAATAATGAGGCTTTGTGCCCGGAATGGTGGCTTCGGACCACGGGCTTTGTGCCAAATAGTAATAAGGCTTTGTGCCCGGAATGGTGGCTTCAGGCCACGGGCTTTGTGTCAAATAGCAATGAGGCTTTGTGCCCGGAATAGTAGCTTCGGGCCACGGGCTTTGTGCCAAATAGTAATAAGGCTTTGTGCCTGGAGTGGTGGCTTCGGGCCACGATGGGGGAAAAGCTTGACAGGATCTAGGATCAGTACGAAATGAGCGAAATGATAAAGTATGAAACGAACGAAATGATAAAGTATGAAACAAATGAAGTGATAAAATACGAAACAAACGATAATGAAAGATAATAATAAAGTACGAAACGAACAAATAAGTGAGATAAGGAATAAAGAATAAGGTTATGCCTTGTTGTATGTATGATGAATGCTTACGTACGAAAGTAAAGAAAGTATTTTCTTGTATGAACCGTATAAAGTATTTTGATACTTACAAAACTAGAACTCACTTAGCAACGCTGACTTTTATGCATTTTCAATTGGCAGGTAATGTTGCTGAGGATGACACACGGGGAGGCTACTCAACAGGGCAAGACTGGCATCCATTCATGCATGATATTATTGTTGTTTTGTAATGCAATTAATGGATGTTTTCTTTTGTAACTCAAATAATGTTGTATTGCATAACAACAGTAATTATCAATGAAATGAATGACTTTTGTTAAATTTATTTCCGCTGCTTATTTTATTAATTATATATTATATATGAAATGATGTGATGATTGTCCAACTGTGAGGTGCCCGGAAACGAAGCCTTACATCCGAGACATAAAACAAAAAAGTTGTAAAAGATAAAAAGTATTAAGATCAAATTTAAAAATAAAAAAGGTATTAGGGGTGAATGTATAAAGGGGATGTGTTATTTAATCAATATTGTGAATGAATTGTATCATTTAATTTTTAATTTTTATTTTTAAATCATTTGATCAATCTAAAATATCAAAAGGTATAAATTCTGCAAAATTTATAATATTTATTTCTAACTAACCGATTTCCTTATGTTCTTCAATGTCAATCTCTATAGGACTCCCCGGTGTGTTTTTAAATCTATTAAGCAATTTGCGTGTTAATATTTCACTAGTCTTCCCTGTTACAAACAATAATAGAAATATAATATATATTGTATAAACAAACATAAATACTTATTATAGATTTATTTTTTACTTCTTGAGTATCTCCATTCGCTTGAGTTCCTCTTTTGTAAGTTCTTTCGTCCACAGTTAATTTTGTCCAAATAACAACCAAAATATACAAGTTTAAACAGTTTGAATCAAAACAGGAGATGTTAAACTCGAATTGTTAAAATAAAAACCTCAAAGATTAAAAAAATGTAATGTTTTATTAGTCAAATGTTCACACTCCAAAAAAATCAAAAATTTAAAACTACTAAATAAATTCAGAATCTAGAATTAATGCAACAAAACATATATATCTAAGTTTCTTCAAATAAATTTAGTTTGGGGCAAATCTTCGCTTTTGTGTAACAGATTAGTGCCTAAATCACATGTCTAACACCTAACTCTACCACAAAACCCAAGCCATATTCACCATAGTCAAAAGTACACCAAAAGAAGTTGTTAGTAAACCAAAAATTCAGTATCTAAGGTTCCATTGTATGACTTTTTATTATCCTACTAATCTGCTCATAGAGGAAAAATCAATGGAAACAACAACGACCAAAACATAAAGTTTGAGATTTGTTTACATGAAGCAACTCTAATTCGTGAAGTTTCAGAATGATTTGAGAAACTTACCATGTTGGAATTGTTTCATTGTGTATGGTCGTATATGGCCTTCGACAATGTCACCCCACAATCTTTCATATTTCAGGTCTACGAGTTATCGTCTTCAAAGATTTTACAGATGATAGAAACCCCTAATCGGCACACCGAAGGATTGAGGTATAAAGTTTAAACTTTTGAAAATGTTTCAAAAGAAAGAAAAAGATGAATTCGAGAATGGTGTAGTGTTTGATTGATGGGATGCTTGCTTTTTGAAGATTCATAAAGTACTAACGGTTTTATTTGCCACGTAAAATTACCACTATACCCTCAAGGCATACAAGATGATTGTGTGTAAAATAATATTATATTCTAAAATATATAAGATATTAAATTAATATTAAAAATTATTTTAAAATAATTTAATAAAGTTTTTAGCAATCAGGAGTAAACTTTAACTAACTATTATTAAGTTGAATTTTAGCTGAAAAACACTATTCGTTCTCTAAACTAAAACTTAATTTTATTAGTTAAATAAATTATTTTATTTGTAACTTTATTATTTTATACTTGTTATAAATCTTTATATTTTAATTATTAATATTAATAGAATAAGGTCCTAATGGGGACACCGCATGGATTTTTGGGGGGAGGCCAGACCTAAAGGTCACGGTTAGGCCTAACGGTCACGTGGTGCAACCTAACCTTGACCGCAAGGTCTTGCCGTCACGGTTCTGTGTCAGTCATCCGACACCACATGATAACAAAACGACAAAAGGACACTGATAAAGTGAAAACCAGTCATACAACCGTCACGGTTTGCCCTAACCGTGACCTTTAGGGTACCAGGTACATCTTTAAGGTACGAGGTACTCTGTTGATGTTGACAAAAGGCCCCGTGATTCTCGTGTCAACTACTTTGAACCGTTGTCCACGTCCATGGGCTTGCCATGTGCTTGTCGTTTGGAGATATACTTCCGGGAAGGTTATATATAATTGAAATACATTTTTTTTACTATTGTCACACGATTGCATATTTTTCACTAATAATTTAACCTTTAAATCCAGGCATAAGTATTCCACTCGATGCGGTGGATCCAAACTGGAGGAAGCTTGATTTCGAGCCAGCGTATGTCGCGCCGCTTGAACCCGACTACAATGAGAATGGTAAAATATGTACCAGGATCGTATAAACAATTACATCAGAATAATGGATCGTCAAAGAGGTACCAACCCTAAACCACTCCCCACAGTTAATATGTTAGGCTAAGTATATATATTAATGTATCTTTTTGTATCATTGTATTTATCGCAGTTTATATATGTTTGTTATAGTAAACTCGCAATAATAATAATAATAATAATCATAATAATACTAGAAATAATAGTAATAATAATAATAATAATAATAATAATAATTATAATAATAGAAATAATATTAGTGATAATAATAATCAAATAAAGAAAGACAAACCGTGACGGTTAGGCCTAACCGTCACGGTTAGGGTTTCTGACAACTGGTTACGTCACCTTTAGGGTTTCTGAAAAAGAACAAAGGGTCACGTTTTGGGCAAACTGTGACGGTTAGGTTTCCAGTTGTTTAAAACATTTTGTTTTCCATTCCTCTCAGCGAACCACTCCCATCCCAACCGGTTAAGACGGTAGGGCAATACGGGAGTGACGTGGGCTCGAAACCCACTACCACCGGTTCATTGGAGGTATTATTTTTAAAAAATATTTACTTAGGAATTTTTTTAAAAAATAAGACAAAAGGTCACGGTTAGGCCCAACCGTGACCTTTTGTTTTATTTTTTAAAAAATTCCTAAGTAATAATTTTAAAA
>BJCN01316365.1:0-16081 GCA_018326445.1 Flaveria brownii
TATATATGTAACACGTAACACTAGTTAGGCATAAAGGTGCTGTATATAGGCATAAAGATGTGTACAAATGTTTTATGCCTTTCTTCTTTACCATAAATGTCCGCCGATCTTTGTGATTTTCCAAGCGGAAAAATAAAACTCTACTTTTGTTGTTCGAACTCTAAATCGTAAATTTTAGTGGCCGAAGTTCATAAACAAACCAATGATTAAACTACAAAATACTAAAATTTAATGGGCAAACTTGATCGGCAAAAAAAGATGCGACTATGAATAGTCTGGTAACCAACGTGTAATATTCAAAACTGTTGTTGAAATCAAAAAACCTAAAGTTTACTTTTTATTTACTTTATAAATTAATATAGTTTACTTTATAAATTAATATAGTTCATAATCATATTGTTAGTCATCAATCATATAATATACAACCATATAATATTTCTATACGATGATATATCTTCATGTAGACATATATTATCATGTTGGTTGTTGTCATGAAATTTGAATATCAACTTCATTTAACCCAAACTATATATGCTTACATCCAATAATCAAAACAAAAACAATAAAACAAATAAACTAAAACACAATTGATACAACCGTAAATAGAGTTACGTTCTCAATGTGATAGACTTAATGTAGAGACGAACTAATGATCAGTTCCATTAATATGAACATAAAGATGAAACCCTAAGAAAGTTGATTTGAAAGATTTTAGAAATTAATAGAGATAGCATAGAAGGTCAAAATCATTTAAAATGAGGAAACATATTTTGATCCTTGAAGAACAAATATTGAGCTGAAGGTGAGAGAATGACCATTGAGTTTTCTTCTAGATGTCTTCATTGTTAATATTGGAGACCTTCTTTGGATATGCACTTGATTTCTTTTTTTTGGTGAACTTAAATTCAAGAATAATAGTTGTTAGATAGGTCCTTCATATCTCCAATTTTAGCATATTAGAGCATTCACAACCCGTTTTTTAAATTTATATGAGTGTATTTCATATATTATATGGTATGATTATATATGGTATGGTTATAAGTGGTTGTGAATGAAGGATATGAAAAATTTACTGTTTAACCTGTATTTTTAGTAAACATTGTTCAAAACTCTATAATGTTTTTAATATATTTTAAATGGTTGTAAGTGGATAACGGATGACAGTCAAAATGTAATGATAAAGTTGAAAATAAAAGAGAAAAAGTAATGATTTTTAGTATAATTAAATGGATGAAGGTGAGAAGTACCTACACTTATATGAAGTAGAATAGTTAATTGTATGCAACAACAACCCAACTCCCCTAGGCCCAATTTGCAGCATCTGCAACAAAATTGACAATCCGAAGCCAACATCAAATATATGCAACCCAATAATAAAAATATATAATACAACCTGTTAGAAACCGTTTATACAATATTTATAACAAACAAACAAATCCAGTATATCCCACTCAAAGAGTAGGGTCTGGGGGTAGGTGGTGGCAAGTCTTTCCTCTATCCATATAGGTAGAGAGACCGCTTTCAAAGAGACCCCCGGTCACCGTTTATACAATATTTATAGCAACCATAAATTTGACATTGAACTACAAACAGACGCTTGCCGCACTTATTTCAACAATTGTCTTATATACCTATACAGTATCATTGACCGACATATATGCAATATCATTGGTTGCTTCAAACGAGTGTTTACAGAATGCCTTACACATGCATATGCAAGCAAATTGTACCCCTCTACACGCTCATGTAACATCAAATCAATAGAGGCAACCGGGTGGTGTGACTTGTGAGTGTAGTCACACTATAATAAACACAAGAAAATAGTTTAAAAAAATGACATCAAGCATATAACATGTAACATGCCCAAACCAAACGACTAACGGAGGTTAACGGAGCATTCAGTTTTAGAGACATTCTCCGTCTCTTTCTCGCTTCGTTTATCTATACATCTGACTGATCATTGACGTCGATGACAACGACGATGACGGCGACTTTCACAAAGATAATAAGTTTAGTAGATAATAATCTCACCTCAGATTCATCAACTATTGGAGCTTGACTTAGGGTTTGATCACTACAAATGGGGTTCACCTTGTTCATCGGAAGGCTTCTATTTGCTTCATTTTTCATATTATCTGCTCATCAATTGTAAGTACTCTAAGTCTCTAATCTCTATTTTTGTTCATAGATCTGGTTCGTAACGATTTTTTATCCTGTTATTCTGTTAGTTTAGTTGGATTATCCTGTTAATTGCTGTTAATAGAGTTTTTTTGCCGTTCGAATGGTCAGTTCATATAGATTTCTAGCTTGTTAACGGCTTAGTTAGTTGTTGAATGCTGCTTTTATTCTTCGATTTTTGGCTATCAATTGGAGATGTGATGTATGTTAAGCGAAGATAATTGATAAGATTATGTGATAGAATTTGACGTAAGGGGCCAATTACGTTGCCTAAGCTGGTGATTGACTTTTTAAAGACGAAGATGATGAATGCGTACACAGATCTAGTTGATATTGGTTTGTAGCTTTCTAATTTAGTAATTAGTTTAATCTGTTGTTGATTGCTGTTTAATATGCTTTTTTTCCTTCAATGTTTGTGTCTACTTCATTTTTCTTAGTAAATTGGAGTAACATGCTAACATGTATGTAGGATAATTAGTGTGCTAGATTATGACATATAGATGTCCTTTTATGCACAGCTGGGGATTGAGTGTGTAGAAAAATCACTTTGTTGCAGAAATGCAAAACGAACACACAGAAGATAGCGAAGATCTAGCTCATATTGATTACTAAGCATAGTAGCTTGCTTATTGCTTAACCAGTTTAATTCACTTGTTGAGTAATGTAGAAAGCTATAGTTCTTCAATGTTTATATGTTAATTTTTATCATTACACTCAAAGTGTGATGTCTGTTTAACTGAAGAAAATGGCGATATTGTGAGCTAGATTTTTACAATTATGGTGCGTTAGCTGGTGGTTGATTCTTTTAACCACCATACTGTCTAGAAATAATCGACGTTGATGCTTGGGATAATTGGGACTTTGACTTAGAAGTTTGGCTGATAGTCTCACATTAGATTATACAAAGCAAAGTTATAATTTTGATCTTTATTGAGGACTTGGAGCTAAACTGGGTTTGCGATATTTAATGAGAGGCTTCTTCTGCCTTTTGATCTAGTATCAGTACTCTCATATCTTCATTTATCCCAGATCTAGTTTGTATTAACCCCCAAATTGCTAAGTGGCAAGTGCTTAGTTATTCCACTGAAGAGGCTTTGATGTTCAAAATCTTGTGAGATTAAAATTTTCAAATATTGTAATTGACTTTCCAGTAAATTAACTTTTTCTCTTACAATAAAGCCTATGCCTGAGAAGTTGCAATATACTTATGCAACTTCACTTTTCTTAGTGAAAGCGGAGTTTTAATGTATAATTCAGTGAATAAACTAGAAGAGCGTTGTTCTAAATTTTGCCATTTACATGCAGTTGTGTTGAGGTTGAGTTATACAGCTTTTAAGAGTGATTGACTGTTTGAACCATCCTTCATTACAATAAACTATGCGTCCATAATTGTTAAACCAAAAATTACAAATGTATGTTGGTCTTATGGAGTTAGGGGGACTATAGTTGGTTTGCCTGTAGTTGAAAACCAAAAATTGTAAAACAAGGGAACCCTGCTTGCACCATCTTAAAAAAACAAGTTCCTATTTATTAACCAATTTAGAATTAATTTAGAATATTAGTTACTGGTACGACTATACAATTAGCCTACTTGACTTGATTTATGCTAGCTTCTGCAGATATCAGTTTTCAAAAAAGAGGAGTAAATAAAAAACTTCTAACTGCGTTTTACACTTATTGGATAGTCTTGCAATTGTTTTTAGTTCCCTACAAGGATCCTTGGTGTTGATATCATAATGTCTTCATCTTTTTAGGTATAATGAATTTGGAACTGATGGAGGACCCATTGTAAAGGTTCTTGAACCAAAACTTAACGTGTTCACTAAATTGATTACCTCAAAAGTTGGTGTAAAAGTTCCAGAAGTCGATGTAAGGCTCTCTCCATGCGTTTGTTAATAAAAAAATACAAGTGCAATTTATTTTTTGTAATTTTTTCTCAGTCCTCAGCATCGTTCTATGGGTCCATCTTCATTTACTTTCACATTATAATATAATATGTATTTAATTTATGCAACTAAAACCGAGCCTTCTTTTGAACAGACTAAACATGTCGTCATGACAATGATTGTTCTTCAAGGCTTTGGTGGCGTTGGTTTCGTACTTGGTAGCTATCTTGGTGCCATTTTGCTGGTAAATAACCATATGTTTGTGTTTGGAAGCTCTTATTGACGGTTGACATAATTCTTCAGTGTCTTTAATTCTTTGATCTGCCTCCAGGTTCTGCACCAGCTTGCTTTTACACCTGTATTGTATGATTTCTACAACTATGATGCTGAAGACGCAGAATTCGGTCAACTTTTTTTAAAATTCACACAGGTTAACTTCTTTTTGCTTATTTCCTTTTGAGTAACATGCTTTCATTTTTTAAGTATCATAATTGTAGTTCCATTTTAAACCAAACCTTGCCCTTGCTTAAGTGTTTTAAAAGTACTCTTAAGTACGCACGACTCATGAGACTCTAGTCTAGCCGAAGTTGATGCATTTATCAAAGGTGACAATTTCGACCCATTGACTTCTGAATGGGCTGGTTGGGGTTAAATTTTATCTCAGATGGGTGAAATCAAAAGGTTTAGATAAAAGGATAACAGGTCAAAGGAATTGAAAGCTATCCAATGTCTATTCTTAATGCATACAACCTCCTAAATAGTTTTATTTAAACATTGAGATTGCTATTGTACCCATATTGTTTTTATAATCACAATTCATCCATTCATTTTTAAATATTTTTTGAATGGTTTTGCCTTTTGAAAGCAGAATATGTCATTGCTGGGAGCAATGTTATTTTTCATAGGGATGAAACACTCGATATCACTTCGGAAATCACGAAAGATTCCCAAGGCCAAAACGAGCTAGTCGAGATATTTATTAGTTATGGTCTAGTGTTCTTAAACAATATACGTAAACTGCGTTTGAATCCCTTTATATTCGACTATCAAAAAGGTGATTTGTATTAATTTATTATTACCCCATAGACTAATAGAGGACTACCGGGGTTTATTCATTTCATACTTGTATCAAATTGAATGGTTCAGTATTGTTCTATTTCATTATCGATGCAATTGTCACAAACCAAATGTTGCTACATGTACATTGTGTATGGGAAGTTGTGAAGCTACAAGTTAAACACTGCTATATTATGCTTCCTAAAATATCAGCATCAATAGAGATGGTAAGTATTCTAATCCCTAAGATACCATTAACATTATTAATACGTCGTTAGAAAGCTGTATCAAATATCCTTGTTTAAAATCTTACAAGGTTAAATGGAAGCCGATACTTGAGATATCAGATTCTAACTATTCTAAATTATTAAAACGAACATCTTACAATTTGAAATGTGATCTATAAATTGTGAATTTCTACCTTCTTTGGAAATGATAGAGTATTAGAGTGGGTCAACAAAATTTCTGAGCAACAAAAACATCATAATCATAACCAAAATAGCCAATGACACAAAGGTGTTGTGATATAAATGTGATCTTATTTTGGAATTTAAGACTCGTGATAAACAACTAGTAAAATTTAAAAACGAGTTAATTGCCATTTTCATCCCTAAGGCTTGGTATTTTTTGTCGTTTTCATCCAAAAACTTTATTTTTCCTCTCCGTGTTCCTAACATTCTAAAAACTTGTCGTTTTCATCCACTTCCATTAACGCCGTTTGTTTTACCCGTTAAGTGGACATCAACTTTAAATATTAAAAACAATCGAATAATGTTTCCATGTTTAGGGCAATTGAACGATGTTTATTTAGTTTTTTTTTCTTGGTAAGGTGTAAAAATACATAAAAGCCTCTCACATGAGATGCAAGTAATAGCTACTTAACAGGTAAATAAACGAGGTTAACGAAATTGGATGAAATTTGCAAGTTTTTTAATGTCAGGGACGCATAAGGAAAATAAATGTTTTTGGATTAAAATAATAAATACACCAAACCTCTACCACGAAAATAACAATTTATTCTTTAAAAGTTTAAAACTAACTTTAATAGGCGTGTGAGTTAGCCGTTAAAAGAATCATAATATTTGGTAAACCAAATAGAAGGATTAAAACTGTAACAAACATTCGAAGAGGGTCTGAAGTGAGAATATATTAATACTTTCAAAAGGCACGATTTGGTAGGGTTCTAAAGCTACAGTAGAGACCGTACAAAACACCGACGTCGGTAACGTCAAGTCTCTCAACGCTTCACAGTTGATTACAGTTTCTATTAGATTTCATGAATTTTGATTTCAACCTCTGTTGATTATAAGTGAAAGATTTGTTCTATGTTGACGTTCTTCGTAAACGATTACTCTTCAATTTGTGTGCTAACTTGCTGTTTGATTGTTATATGATCCGATAACGTGTTAGAAAGTAGAAAATGGAACCTTTGTTTACTGATTTTTCTAAGTTTTAGACTTGCGAATTGGATTCCGGATTGGAGCATAATCCATAGAATTTTATCTTGATTAATATGTTAGTAAGTACAATTATGCCAATTAAACTGCTAATAATCACCTCAGTAAATTGATCATCAGTTATGATAAATGTATGCTACTGTGTTTGCGTGTTGTCTTGTTTCTGTTTATCTTCATCTGTTTTTTACTGATGTTGTGTTTGTGTAGATTGAAGAATGGGAGAGAGGAAAAAAAGTGCAAGCCAAGATGAAATGGCATATAGATAGATCTTTGTGATGGTAAGTTAACTATCTTATTATCAGTAGGTTTTGCTATGAATTACAAGAAATTGATGTGCATGCCAATGATAATCTTTGTTTTCTGGGAAGTTTAGATTGTCAGATTGATCAATTTTTGCTGTTAAAAAAGTTTTCTGATTATGTTGCTAGTCTTTTGTATCTGTTTTTATTTTTATTCTGAAAATGTGGAGCTTTGGTTTAAAAAAGCATGAGTGATCTGAGGCATTTTTGTCCCAGTAACCAAGGATCAAGGTACATGCATCACATATGCGCGGCCATGACTATATACAACCAAATAAGCTTTATTTACAACAAAAAACTCCACGTCTCATCTGTTTTACGCCTCATAGGTTGTTTTTCATATTAACCTCCTAGCCACCCTGATTTTGGCCAGTTTGGCCGAGAACTACATTAGGCGCACTTTCCTCACCCTGTGCATTTTCATCAGCGCCTCGCATGCTGTAGGGGGGACTTTTTAAACCAGGTGTGGAACACTAGTTACGAAGAAGAAAAGTTTTAAGATATTTAAAGTGCAAGTCAATATGTAGAAGTTTTATGTTCTCAAACCAAACAACAAATCACTATTAAATTGTGCACAAATTCACAAGCCAAATCACAACAATCAATCTTTGCAGCAAAATATAATGCCAAAAAAGAAAGAAAAAAGAGAATCACAGAAGCATAGTCAAAACCGAAGGTATCATCAAACACAAAACACCAAGCGCAAATCAACCATTATACAAGAAAAATTCACAAGCTCAAGTCGTTGTCTTCAGTTCTAGTATCTGAACAAGTGACCACAATATATCCATCCGGTGCATGCTTCTGTTATTCTCTCCCTGCATATATCATGTTGACTAGATTAGGTACATGTAAATTTTGACCCGTTTAGTCGATGATTTGGGTTATATTTTTATAGGGTCAAAGAGTATACCACCAACATTGCTTTGTTAAAGAATATGCTAGAATCATTGTAATAATATGGATTTTGTAATAATAATTAACACTTGAGTTATATATAAATTTTTTTAGATAACTTTTGTAATATATATAATAACTTTTGGTCCAACCCAGTAGTTTGACCTGTTACTAGTTAGGTTATACCTCAACAATGAAACACATCCAGGTTTTATCACCAAAGGCGTCTATTGCGCCTTTTAAGATAGTCAAACCCAAGCTCCTGATAGCTTCAGTGATCTCTAGAAAATGGACACATTCATCACACAGCATCTGTGTGCACACAAACCAAAACTGTTGGCGAAAAATGAAATTATTTCATGAGTTTGTTGTGTTACAAGTCATGATTGTACCTCCACCAGCATTTGCCCATCGGTGCCAATATTTTCCACGATTATTGGACATACTTTGAGGTCATTCCCTACTTCCATTGCCCAGCTTGAACCCTGATCCTGACTCCCGAGCAACTGCAAAATTGTAATAACATCAAAATAAAGGAAGATGAACTAACATAGAGCGTATAGAAAATGATAGAAGTTAAAAGCGGTACCTTGAACTCGGCACATTTATTAATTTTATCAGTGTGCTTGGTGATGCATTGCATGAAAAGCATATGCTTAATTGTTCGTTCCAAAAGTGAATCGATACTACACTGTGGGAAACAATATACTTGTTTCAACTTACTATCTTTAACAAAAAATCATAAATTGACACACTGGAAAAAATAGAGTTACCTTTGATCCATTGGGTACAAGCTGCCTGAGTTCCTTAATGCGATCTTGAATCAACTGTCTATCTCTAGGCCGGGGTTTACCACTTTCACCGGGCCTAGCCCGTTTTTTCCTGATCTTAGCTGGTTCTCTAGGCCCATCTAACTGGTCACTACATCTACTAACACTAGCCAATGAGAATAAAGAACGCTCAAACGTGTGACATATTGAACCACTGGTTTGCATATCACTGGGACTCGGTTGCAGCCGTGAAAGGGGTTTGACCGGTTGACCAAATGGTGTTGACCCTTTATCATCACTGTCACTGCAACAAACACTAGCAACAACCGCTTCCAAGAGGTTTTCAGAGCCTGATCTTTGTGTACTGCTAGTGTCTCCACCCATCTGGTCAACGGTTACCATCTCCGTTGTGACCGTTTCCCAGTCGAAACAATCCTTCTGCTTACACAATGTGGGTCCCAATGCTTCATACAATTCACATCCAGCAGGAAACTTGAAAAAATTGTTAGTTTCGGTTTCTGGGTTATTTAGCATTTGGCTGTTTAGAAATGCAGGCATAAACAAGTCCCAGTTTTGATCATTGCAAGCTGTTGACTGGATGAAATCTGATATTGGGTCTTTGCTTTCTTGATGATCAGTGATCGTCTTAACTTTCGTACCCTTCTCCATTGTTGTATCTTGATTGTTTACATGTTTGTGAAATCTCACTGAACCCAAACTCGTGGAGATTTCTGTCTGAAATATAATTTGCATGTTAAGATTCTAGATTTATTTTTTTGGAGGTGACAAAACAGGCGGGTTGCGTGACGGGCTATAGGATTAGAATGCTAATTTGTTAGGGGGTCTGTATGAGTGCCACAAAACACTTTTGTTGAAGAAATTTTAAATGGGTCTACACTGTCACATCCCGTTATTAACCAAGTCGATTTAGTGGAGAGAGATACATACCACGCAAGGAGAATCGTCTTGTAGCTCAAAAAAGCCGTCCCTAATATGGTTCACGAGCTTCAAATCTTCGGTGATCTACGTGTTTGACAGTAATAAGATCTTAAAAGAAATATTAATGCAAATAGTTTACAGATAAATACAAGTGGTAGAAGTAAGTACTTGAAAATTAATTATTTCTTGAACGGCAAATGTGCGACCCTGCTTCAAAGAATAGGTGTTATCTTAATCGGGCCTACCTATTCGTTTCCCAGTCAGGATCGCACCTCAACCCCCTCAGGAGGAAACCCATTGTTAAGAAAACCCCTTGGCTCAACTCTAAGTATTTTGCTCAAAGTGAGACTTGAACCCATGACCTCCCATATTTACATATCATGGGTATCTCACTTTAACCAGTTAGGCTAAGGATCATTAGTCAAAATTGAAATTGTCTTACGCTTTTTAAAGAGCCGAGTTGTATGACCCCGTATGAACCAACAGCAATAACAACAATGGTCTGCATAACATAAAGACATCAAAAGTTCAAAACACGTATTGTTTCATGAAATTGGATTAGAGTAGCAAGATGAGCGGGTAGGCTGGTTCTGTAACAGTCAAAATGGGTAGTTTTTGGTATTAATCGAGTTGGATTGATCCGAAACACTGTTCAGCCCCCAACAAAACTTCTATATTTTATAAATAATTAATGTGTTTAACGCGATTATAGAAATTATATTATATATCAACTTTTTTTGATAGAAAGTGGCATACCCTGATCCCGGCTTTAAACTGTGTATTCCATCCTTCAAAAGGCTGAAAATTAACAGAAAACATAAGACACTATGATACCATATAATACAATTACTGATATAAAAGTTATTTCTCACCTCGTCTAGAGAACACAAACTATTGACAAGTCGATTCCCCGATATCCATTGATGTTTACCTGTAGCTGCAACCCGTCCAACGACCCTGCCCAACAAAGAATACAAATACGCGTATTATGCACATGATTATAATAAATAAACAATTCAAATGTTATTAGTCAAATATCGGCATACCCTTCCCCAACAGAATATACGCGATAAGACATGTTTGCAATAGCTAATCCAAGATGATCTTGTGGACACCACTCTTTCTTCAAACTGTCATTCATCTTATTGAACCAGTTGTTGATCTCTGAACAATCGGTATCGTGATGATCGTCACAATAAGCATCTTCCCAACTCAACATCCTACAAACATTTTCTGTTATGGTAAGTTCATGCTAAAAAATGCATATTTCCAGTATAGTTAATTTTGATCGACTTTTCGAGCCATCTGATTAAAGCTCGTGCCAAACAAACAATGAATCTAGAGAAAAATACAAACACAACACTGCAATTTTGCAAGAATGAACAATTTTTAACAACCACTAGCTAGCATGCTTGATTAGTTGATTTATTTATAAATCTAAGATATGAAAATCAAACACCAATAACTTTGATCCCATCTAACAAGGTATTGATGCTTCTATGAGTTTCTAGTAACAGATTCTCACAGTTAAAAGAAACACAAAACATCATATGCAAATCTAACTTTAGGCAAAATATCATATGCAAATCAAAACAAAATTCAACAAACAAGTGAAAACTAAAGTTCATGAACATGATCTTACATTTGAGGTTGATGCTTGAGTCTCCAAAAAACAGCATACTTCCAGTCAGTGTTAACACACAGATTCTTGAGTTGTTGGTGTAATTCACCACCACCCATCTTCTTTTTCCCCACTAGGTTAGCCAACTATGAACACCCTTACACCCCCACCCCCCAAACACAAACTAAAATGATCTTTTCACCCTCTGCAAACTCTAACTACCCCTGTAAGAACCTCTGCCTGCTTGTTTCCTTCTCAACCCCGCGCGACGTTTTATCGGTGGACCGACTGTGGGAGTAAGCAGACTACCCAATCCCATCTCCCAAATCACTCAAAACCCTAACCCTAACCTCTTTCAACAATTCAACAGCAAATTAGCAAGATCAAGTTTCAAAAGATCAATCTTTGAACAAAATCTGACAAAATTGAAGAACATCACCATCAAAGTTCAAGAAAGTTGAATTGTAATCAGAGTGATCAATCAATTACAAATAAAAAACAGGTGGGTGTTCTTGATAAGCTCAAGATTTAACTAATATCAAAAGACATCGAAGAAATCAACATAAAAATCAAACCTTTTCATGAAATTTTGCTTCAAATTCAGTTAAAGAACACACCCAGATGATCAAAAGTTTACACAGATGAAGAAAAAGTTGTTTTTCATTTGTGGGTTTTCATCTTTCAAACTTCTGTTTATAACAGAAGAGGCTATTCTTTTGAGTCAACATTTACACCCCACCACCTTCCACTTCTAAAGGTTGCTAAATTGGCACAAGAAGTGAAAAACATTTTGCCAATAGGTCCATATCATTTTTGGGATTTATGAGTGTTCTCTTTATAGATAGTCCCATTAATATGGCCAACAAAATGATATTTGAAATTAGAAAAATGTTTCTTATCTTCTTCTCATTTTTGTCACTCAACCTTTTGCTTAGAAAAAACCCTATTCACACCAATCATTTTTATAGCCAAAAGGTAGAAACCAACAAAACATAACCCCATTCTTATATATCTTCTCATCATGGTTAATGATAACTATTTATTTGTTACTTTTAATCTTGTATGTTTGACTTGTTTTATTTGGATCTTAAAATTAAAAAGAAAAACATGAAATAATATCATCTGTGCTATATACATAGTATTTTTTTTTTTGACAAATGAGTCAATTTTATTGGTGTATAAAATTTCTCTATTTGATACGCTACTGAAAAATTATATAAATAAAAAGAAGATAATAAGTGTTAATAGAAACTACTACTGGGATGGTAAATACATAACCAATGCATCTTTTTCACCACATGTGGTTATCTTTATACATGACGTACAAGTTGTTATCCAATTCTCTACTTAAAAGTATTTTTGATCGATTAGTCTGTGAAAACTAACCACATAATTTCTGTCTCTTTAGTTGGACGACTCTCAACCTCTATTTTTTCAATTTAATCTACCTCTCTCTTATTCTCTGTTTATGATTCTACATAGTCATAAACAAATCTCTCTCTTCAAAAATCGGTCGACATCACTGTCGCGAGGGTCAAAAGCACTACCACGAGGGTCATGATCCACAGGCCTCTTATGGATGTCTCATCAGAGTGCTATTAGTGTGTTAAAGGCGTCGCTAAACTAATAATACAAGAAATATACGTATAATAAGATAAAAAAATGTTATAATTCCAATTAAGTTAAAAGAAAAAAAAAAGTCTCAGAACAAATATGAAAGCCAAAATATAATCTCATATGAAAACGATAGATAATCTAGATATGTGTATAAATTGATATGTTTAGGTTTTATCTAATTATGATTATCAATGATCTCTAATCATTGTTTAAGATTATGGAGGTTCCTTTTTGGCTAAAAAGGAAATGCATGAAGTCACGACAAATTTACCAAGAAAATTAAATATGGTTAAAAAAAGGTGAAGCATAATTATTATCCGTTCAAACTTTAATAATCCTTTGGTTTTGCAGGTTAATATTTACAGACGTTGAAAAGTTATTTTGAAATTCAGTTTTTCTTATATATATGAAGCAAAAAAGTAGTTGTATTAAATCATCCTGATGGTAAGCATAGCCGGTTTTAAGGGTGTGTCTAGGGTGGTCGACTAATTTTTCTTTACATCTAGTTATGTTGAGTGTCGGTTAACATAATTTTTTTAAAATTATAAAGTATTAGTAATTATATGTTTTAGAATGACCCAACAGATTAATGAACTTTTTAAAACTTAAAACATATTCTAGAAGGGGAGCTAATTAACCCGTTATACATAATCATCTGCAACCATCGATTATTAAGTAGCTATTTTTATTTATCATATAGGACATCTCAAATCTACAAACCATGGGCGGCCCTGGGGGCGGGGGCATCGCTCAAGGCCCGATCTCCTCGGGGCCTGAAGTTTTTTTATAAATTTTTTATATTATATATGTATGTATATATATTTAAAAAAATTATAGGCTTTTAACAAACTTATTTACAAACACAATAACAGTTGAATTATTTAACCTATTGAACCTTAAGGTCCATTAGCATTTTAATTAGTTTAATTTAATACCGATTATCCAATCTAAACCTATTTTAAAGATGCTAGGAGAGTCTCACGCTTTGATCAAGTAGATAAATTAGATTATTGTGCCACAATACTTCTGTTTGTTGTTATAACAATTATTGTCGTATTATCGATTTTTTCATACATGTTATCGATTTTATATTATAGGGCTCTAATTTTTCCTACTTGCTCAGGCCCAAAGTTTTTCACGGATTCTCGGGGACGGCCTTGTACGGATTGGCCCTAGGTTAAGTGATGTGCTCCTTAATTAAAAGGTTGTGAGTTCTAATTCTGCATAATATAGGATGTGATGATTTATCTTATAAAAATTTAGTTGCTAAATGTAGAAATATCAAATTATGAGGGTTCTTTTTTGCATAATCTAGAGATTGTAAACATAATCAAGGAGTTATACATACTTTACAAACAATTAATAATTTTAACATGACATGTGTATGATTAGGATAGAATTGCAGTAAAAATGTATTTAACAATTGATAGTTGTATTAACAATTTTGGCTTCTCTTTATGCGTTTATATTGTAACATGGTAAAACAAAAATAAATAAAAACGTTATTTTAATCGATCTTTACAAATTACAACATCAATCGTAAGAGAACCAAATGGATGTACAGACTTTCATGGTGTTGCTCTTGGGTTTCCACAGATATAATATTCTTCACAATAGTTGGGACAAATGGTGTTGCTTGCCTTTATCATGTTTGTAGTTGTCTATCCTGGTTTGTAAGGTATAGTTGATATGATCTTTTCTAGAGTGGTTGTGTTGTTTTCGGTTTATTTTGTATTATATATTTTATTTCATGTTTAGTGTTTGGTTTTTTGTTGCTTTCTTTTGTGCGTTTATATTTGCTTTTCCCTGGTAAAAAAATATGTACATAACCTCGTAAAATTACGACTGTGACTTAAGAAAAAGTAAAACATAATCAATATATACACACATACGGTGTCTAGACAACAAATAGACAACAAATGAAGATACCATGAGAGAACAAAAAAAAACCTCTAACGGTGTGATACCATATAGAATATAAGAAAAAGAATAATGTATTGTGTATTTATTATCGATTAAATATTTATAAGAATCCAATAAGAATAATTACATGAAAAAAACCCCTAAAATAATCAAGCTCCTATTTATCATTTATGTTTGAATATAATCATACAAAGGCATATGTATAATAATTCGTAACTAATATATTTTCTCCGTTCATAAAGCTAATATATTTTATCTGAACACTACATATATAATTCTAGCGTCAAATAGATTAGGGGTGATTATTTAGCATGAAGCATAATTTTTCACATTAAAGCTTCATTTTTTAAAAGATTGATGCACCGTCTTTTTTATTTTCTAGTGTAACAATTTAATGTATAAAAAATTGTGTGTAATTTGATAAAATCACAAAGTTTATTATAATACGCATTGACAATGTTAAGTTGGTGTTCATCATTCTACTGCTAAAAACAATTGCATGGAGTGAACACTATACCACCACCATAATTCACATTGATTTTAATTGTGATTGTTACATATGTACACGTCCAACGTACATACATACACACACGTATACATAATATATTATATATTCTAACTTGAGCATGGGATTAGAAAATTGGTTTTGGGTTCCTATTTTGCTAGCATTAATCATGATTTTAGGTTATCATTTCTTACGTCCAAAATTTTGAAAATTTTTGGAGTATGATATGTCCCTCATAGGTTTGTACCCATATAATAGAATATCTTCCTAATTTTTTTTATTTAATAATAGCATTGTATTATTTTAAAAGCTCTTAAACTACTCTAATTAGGTTTAAACCTAAGTTGTTGTCAAATAGTCTTCTAACTCTAGTCACTAGACTTCTAATTCAAATGACAAAGTTGATTAATTATGAATGAGGGTAAAAAAATAAATACCGTCGTTTTGTTAATGTTGATAATTCTTTGATCCTAGTTCTTAAGCACAACTCGAATTGAATATGAGATAGATTGATATAAATATGAGATAAAATTAACACAAGTGAAATCAATAGATCAAAGTAAAATTAAAAGAAAAATATGTGAGATATGAGTCAACCTTAGCAGCTTAGCTTACGTGATTTAATCACTTTTATAACATAAGATGTTATCAGTAAATCTATATAAAAGTTTAACTGCAAAAATCATAATTTTGGTACTCTAAATCACTTATATGTTATTAAGACTTGTGATTTCGAAAGAAATTAAACTTTTATTGCATTTGCTTATTTTGTGATCTAAAATATTAAAAATATTACCTTTTTCAGCTCTATATATCTACGTAGGCAGGGCCGTCTCTATAATATAATTTATGACGTCATATGCTTGGGCCCCCAAAAAATAAGGGCCCCCATTTTTAAAAGAAATTATAGTAGGTTTTGATAGTATATGAATA
>BJCN01316385.1:0-13452 GCA_018326445.1 Flaveria brownii
AGTATCTAATTTTGGATATAAAGCACTTGAGCACAACATCTTGCAATAATAATGTATTTAGCTTCAGTAGTTGATACAGATACACACGATTATTTCTTACATTGTCATGAGACTATCCTTCCACCATGGAATTAACATCCTTAAGATATGGACTCTGCAGTCGTGTTGCAGCTACCATAGTCACTATCTGTATAGGCATATGGATTGAAGTCAGAATTCTTTGAATACCAATTGCCCAGTTTGGGAACTCCTTTGAGATATCTAAGAATTCTCTTGACAGCAACTAGGCGTGACTTCTTAGGGTTGGCTTGATATCTTGCACATATGCATGTGGTAAATATGATATCAGGCCTTCTAGCAATGAGGTACATAAGAGACCTACTCATGACCCTATAGAGATGTTCATCAACATACTCCTCCTTAAGATCTAGTCCTAGGGTATGGTTTCTAACTATGGGAGTCTTACCAACCTTACACTCAGTAAGATGAAACCAGGTTAGTATTTTTTAACATACTTTGACTAGTTTATGAAGATGCCATAGTTAACCTGCTTCACTTGAATTCCTAGAAAGAAATTGAGTTCCCCCATGGAACTCATTTTACATCTATTCTTCATCAGCTTCACAAACTCTTTGTAGAGGTTTTCATTGGTTGACTTAAATATGATGTCACAACATAAACTTGAAGTAGCATTAAGTCATTCCCTGTTCTTTTGATGAAGAGTGTGTTGTCAGTAGTAAATCTCTTGTAACCATGTTTAACAAGGTACTATCACAATGTCCAATACCACTTCCTTGGAGCTTGAATGACAATGTCCCATACCACTTCCTTAGAGCTTGATGCCTCTCATAGAGAGCTTTGTCAAGCTTCTGGTCATAATCAAGATGATCTGGGACTTCACAGCCAAGTGGTTGCTTGATATACACTTCTTCATCTATCACCCCATATAAAAATGCACACTTGACATCAAGTTAGTAGACCTTAAAATCCTTGAATGCCACCAAAGCAAGGAATATCCTTACAACTTAAACTCTTGCTACAAGAGCAAACACATCTATGTAGTTAATCCTTTTTCTTAAGTTTATCCTTGAACTACTAGTCTAGCCTTGTTCTTGATAACAAGAACTCTATAATCCTGCTTGTTCCTAAAAACCCACTTGGTACCAATTATCCTCTTCCCATGAGAAAGAGGACATAGGTTCCAAACACCTTCTTTTTTGAATTAAACCAATTCCTCCAGTATAGCTTCAACCCAACTTCCATCTTTCAAAGCCTCATAACTTTCTTTGACTCAATCTGAGACAAGAAGCAAGAGTGCAGACAAACATTTTGATCATGAGTTTGTCCTGTTGTTCTCACCCTAGTAACAACATCTACATTGATGTTTGTGGTAGGATGTGACTTGTGGATTCTTAGCTGAGTAATCATAGCAAGTTGATTTGATGGATCTTGATTAGAGACATTAACATCTGGTGATTGAGTATCACCTATTATATCAGCACACTTATCAAGAGTGACTTGATCTAAAGAGTGTGTGACATCATTGATGTTGTCATCAATGGAGAGGTTGTTAGCATCAAGATATTCTTGATCACTATCACAATCTCTATCTTCCTTTATAGCTTAAATCCCGCATTTGTGTTTTGTGTCACATTGCTGGAATTGGTAGGCACCTTAGATGCATGAGCTGAAGGGTTAGTCATGGTTGTGCTGATAGGATTTCCATATGAAGTGCTTGTTACCACTGAAGCTGAAGATATTCTATCATTTGGTCTTCTCAGCTTAAATCTCAGATTTGTATCTCCAACAGATGTATTACCTGTAGTTCCTGAAACATCTACACAAGATTTGTTAAGACAATTGGTAACTAAATCATGATCAAATAGTCAATCAAGACCAAAACCTTTCACATTGGGAGTGTGTTCATTGAAAGTCACAATGGCTGACTCCTCAACTACTCTTGTTCTAAGATTATGTTCTTTATAAGTCCTAGCTTAAGAATAGTATCCAATGAAGTGCTCATCATCTGCTTTCTCATTAAATTTGGCTATCCTTATATTTAGTACTCAAGATGGTGCATGAGTATTTAAATGGTCTGAGGAAACCAATGAAAGATCTACTTTTGTCCCATAATTCATAACAAGTCTTACCTTGCATTTTGAATGCTAAAATTTTGTTTTGCACATATAAGATAGTATTGACTACCTCTACCTAGAAAGTAATAGGCAGTTCAGAGTCAAAGACCATGGTTCTTACAGCCTCAATAAGTGTCCCATTTCTCCTCTCAGCAACACCATTTTGTTTAGGAGTTCTAGGAGAACTATATTGTCTTGTACAATTTTCATCACAAAATGTATCAAGGATTTGGTTATTGAATTTAGTTTCTTGATCACATCTTATGATCTAAACCTTGTGATCATATTGATTCATAATTTTCTATTACCGAGTTGATATGACTAAACTAAGATCGAATATGATAATTGAGACAACGATTATGTAGCGGAAATATAAAATCAAAGAGCATTAAATGATGAAAATACTAATAAATGCTTTGCATATTGATATTGGTAAACAAGATACAAAGTGTGCTACGGCTTACAACAGAAAATAGTAACTTAAAAGTTGATACTTGTGAAACTTACAAAAGTAGTGTATACCATTCTATTTATAGGCTAATAAAACTCATATATAAAATGACTAAACTGTCGTGACAACTATACATCAGAATACTAGTATAAGTGCGAATGATAATTATCGTTTGTAATGTGTTGGCCTTCATCAGCATTTCTTATGTTGAGCTTCCGCATTAAGTATGTCATCCGCTTTGACTAATGCGGATGAACAAATACTTAATTGCATTTAGTTCTGTACATCCACATTAGTAAATACGGATGAACACATACTTAGCTGTATTTGTTCTGCACATCCGCATTAGTAAATGTAGAGAACAAATACTTAGCCGTATTTGTTCTACATATCCATATTAGTAGACGCGGATAAACAAATACTTGGTCGTATTTGTTCTTGCTCATCCACATTGACTAATACGGACAGCCGACACTTGTTTTCTTTTTCTTCTGATTTCTTCACCCGCGATACTTCTTTGACTGATGGAGAATTCTTCTAAACAGAACAACCTTCAACCACCTCTTGAATTGGCAAGTATGATCCTTTCAGGGTCCAAGAATACTCTCCCTCAGGATTTTACAGCCTATGTACTTCAAGAGTTTGAGTATGGTGGAGGTTGTGAAGGTTTTGGTGGTTCTTTGAGGGCAGGTGCTTGCCTTTTAGGAACTTGGACTGTTGATGGAGCTAGTGCTGGTTCAGGATCTGTATATTGATGAGGTTCAGCCAATGAAGGATCCAGTTTTGCTTTGATCATGATTTAGAAGCCTCTAGCCTCATTCATATTGTCTCGGCTAAGGACATGGATCTTCATTTGACTCATGGTGTGAACTGCCTCAATAGGCATCTATCTCAGAGATATTGGTTCTCACACAGATACAGTGGAAAACCCATCTCTATGGAACAACAAAGAACCATCAGCATCTACTTCAAGCTTTATTATGTTTCCTAATCAAGGAGGAACTCTTTTTCGTTTCCTTTGTTATTTCTTCTTTTTGATTCCGTCATAGACTATTTTGAATATCTTAATACATTTCAAAAAGAAATTCATATCAGCTTGTCCCAACTTATTATCTATTTCTCTGAAGTGTCTTGTGAATATATAGTGGATATACAATTCATCTAACAGTCTCACCTTATATCCACTAATAGCCTTATTTCAGATCCTTTTTTTCCTCCCCATTTTCTTTCAATCACCAACTCATAAGTCTTCTAATCATAGAATACATTGGACATTGGTTATGACTTGTGGGTTCCAGTAACCATCTTTCTTTTTCAAGATTCTGTTAGTTTTACATTCAACTCTGGAAATACCAACTCTTTAGTTCCTTTACTTTCTTTTTCTTTTCTAGAGGATGTAGAAAGATTTGTCTTTTCTGTTGCATATTGCCTTCAGAGACTTGAAGTTGTTTGTTTTCTTGAACATCTTAAGTATATCTTCAAACTCATATCCTCTGTACATAGCATTATGATTGGTCATTCCCAACTCATCTAATTCTTTCAAATCCTGTATATGTAGGGAGTTCACCGAACTAGTATACTCAGTGAAGAACTGAATTAACCCTAAAATCCTCTTCACTATAAACATGTTCCAATCGCTGTCATACTTCCAAGCAATTCTTTTAACATCCACTTTTCCTTCTGAAGTAGACACCCCATAATCATTTTTGAAGTGGTTAACCCTTCTTGAAGTTTCAATTGAAAGGGTTCAATAAACCACTCAGGATTCTTGTGAAGCATGGGTGCCAAGACATCATGGTATTTAGTAGTGAATTGGATATCCTGAGCTGAAATTCTTGTTCTAGGCTTCCTCCCTACAACATCTTCTTCTATATTCTTTGATTCTTCTTTCTTTTCTTCTATTATCTTAAGAATTACAGCTTGAAGGGAATTTGTCTTCATGTTACCCAACATTCTTCTGGTGAATCCTTGAAGATAATCCTTCATTTCCATGTCTATCATGTTATAGTGATTAAGATATTAGGATTGAGGCACCTGGATCTGTTGAGATTGTGTTGGAGTGAATGAGATTGGAGATTTCGATCTCTTTCTTAGTTCTTCTCTTTTCATAATCAGTTGCAAAGGTAGGGTCAAGAAGTTTGTGCACCTTGTTTACTTCTTCTACCATTCCCTCATAAGTCATTCCAAACACTTTATCAACATCATAATCATGGTTAATCAAATACATGGCTTTAACCATAAGATCATCTAGTTTGTGGCTCTCAACCATCTCCTTAACAGATGACTTAACCTTTGTAGGACTGTCCCTGAACAAAGGGTCATCAATTAACCTTTCATGATATCCTCCAACTCTCCTTCTTCCAAGACAATCACCTCAATATTGACTAGGTCTGAGATTTAGAATCTCAGTTGATGTGACTTCAACTAGGATTGAATATTATGATTGAGTCAATGATTAAGTAGCAGAAATAAAAAAATAAAGAATATTAAATGATGAAAATACTCATAAATGTTTGTATATTGATATTGGTAAACAAGTTACAGTGGGTGCTAGGGTTTTCAGCACAATACAGTAACTTGACACCTCTGAAACATATGATTATTGAAAACTTGAAAATTTTCAGTGTGTTACAAAAGTAGGGTATGCTATTCTGTTTATCGGCTGATGTAATGCATGTGCAAAATGACTAAACTATCCTGATAACTATACATCAGAATACTAGTCTATGTATAAAAGGTAACGAACATTTGTGAATGTTCATCCGCATTAACTAATGCGGATGTCTTGATCAATATCAACATTTCTTCTCTTGAGCTTCTGCATTAAGTATGTTTATCAGCATTGAATAATGCGAATGAACAAATTCTTAGCCGTATTTGTTTCGTACATCTGCATTAGTAAATGCGGATAAACAAATACTTAGCTGTATTTGTTCTGACTATCCGCATTAGTAAATGCGGATGAACAAATACCTTTTAGTATTTGTTCTTTGGTCATTCACGTATACTAATGCGGGTAGCCGATACTTGACTTTATTCTTCTGTTTCTTCACCCGTATTTCTTCTTCGACTAGTGGGAGTTTCTAACAGAACAACCTCCAACCACCTCTTGAATTGGCATGTATGATCCTTTTAGGGTCCACCAATACACCCACTAAAGAATATATAACCAATGTACTTCAAGGGATTGATGATGGTGGAAGTTGTGAAGATTCTGTTGGTTCTTCTACTGGTGCTTGGACTAATGTGGATGGAGCTAGTGCTGGGTCTGCTAGAGAAGGATCCAGTATAGCCTTCATCATGTTAGGGAAGTCTTTGTCTTAATTAATCTTGTCTCTACTAAGAACATGGATCTTCATTTGGCTCATAGTATGAACAACTTCAATAGGCATCTTACTCAGAGATATAGGTTCCCATACAGATATAGTGGAAAGCCCATCTCTGTGGACCAGTAAAGATCCATCAGCATCCACCTCAAGCTTCACTATGTTCCCCAACTGGAGAGGGACTTCCTTCTTCTTTCTCTGTTCTTTCTTTCTCTTTATTTAATCATAGGCTATCTTCAGAATCATGATGAATTTCAAAAAGAAATACACATCAGCCTCTCCAATCTTGTTATCTCTTTCTTTGAAGTGTCTTGTAAATATATAGTGGATATAGGATTCATCTAGCATTCTGACCTCATATCCACTAAATAGCCTTATCTCTGATCCTTCCTTTTCTCTTCATTTCCTTTCCATCACCAACACATAAGTCATCTCATCATAGAAAACATTTGAGATTTGTTTTGACTTATGGATTCCAGCAACAATTTCTCTTTTTAATGATTCAATTGGTTGTAAATTCAGCTCTGGAAATACAACCTCTTCTATATCTTTCTTTTTGTTCTTCTTCTTAAGAGGATTTTGGAAAGATTTGTCTTTCCTGATGCAGATAGCTTTTAAAGACTTGAAGTTATTTGTTTTCTTGAACATCTTTACAATATCTTCAAACTCAAATCCTCTAAACATGGCATTACGATTTATTAATTCTAGCTCAGTCAATTTTTTCGGTCATGTATCTGTAGGGAGTTCACCAGAGTACTGTACTCTATGAAGAAGTGAACCAACCTTGAGATTCTCTTGACCATAAACATATTCTAATCACTGTCATACTTCCAGGAAATGATCTTCATATCTACCTTGCCTTCTGGACCAGACACACCCTTGATTATCTCTGAAGTGGTTAACCCTTCATGAATCTAAAATTAAGAGGGCTCAATAAACCATTCAGGATTCTTGTGCAGCACGGGTTCCAAGGCATCATGGTCTTTGGTAGTGAATTGGACATCTTAAGCTGAAACTCTTGTTCTAGGCTTCCTCCCTACAACCTCTTCTTTAATATTCTTCAATATTTCTTTATTTTCTTTGACTATCTTGAGGATTACAGCTATGTGGGAATTTGACTTCATATCCCAGTTTTCTTTGTGTAAACCCTTGATCAGAAAGATAATCCTTCATTTCCCTATTTGTCATGCTGTAGGGATCAAGATAGTGGATAGAGGCACTTGAGTATGTTAAGTCTATGTTAGAGACAATGAGATTGGTGACCTGACTTTCTTCTTTTCATAATCAGTCACATGAGTAGAGTCAAGAAGTTTATGCATCTTATTTACTTCTTCTACCATTGCTTCATAAGTCATATCAAACACCTCATTAGCATCATAATCGTGATTAATGAAGACATAGCTTTCACCATAAGATCATCGGTTTGAGATTTCTCAACCTTTTCTTCAACAGATGACTCATCCTTTAAAGGACAGTCCTTCACCAAAGAGTCATCAATCAAGCTCTCTTGGTAGCCTTCTTCTATTTCTCCTTCTTTAAGGACTATTACCTTAATGTTCTTCTTTAACTGTTCCTCAGCCTTCTCATGCTTATATAGAAATAGAGCAATAACAGCAAGGCTTCTTGGATAATATTTTTGTTTCTTTTGGGTTGGTTCCTCTTCTACCATAAGCCTGTATCCTTTGGCCTTTTCTGATATGTACTTACTCTTTCTGGAGTATGTATGCCTATGTGGTCCAGATGAAGAGGCTACGGAAGCTTCAGCTTCTTGATGCGTCTTTTCTTTTTCCAGCTTTTAAGCTTCTTCTTTTTATTTGATCTCTTCACACATTCTTCTTATAAGTTCTGTTTGCTCAGCAGTCAATGAGATAGCAGGAACAATATGTAAGCTCAGTTCTTTTTCTAATGGCACAGGATCAGAGAGAATCACCACTATGGGTTCAACTGAAGCACTTGGATCTCTAACAAAATCCCAAAAGTCTACATCAGTGATAAACTCTCTAGAAGTGTAGATGTCTAATTCTTCAATCAGTTCTTTCATCTCAATCACTTCAACAATTGTTTGTTCAGACGTTTGACCAGAGTAGACAACCGTAGCCATACTTTCTTCCTCCTCCCTGACTTCACTATGTTCAGCTTGCTTAACAGACTCAATAGTTCTCTATCTCTTTGATGGTGGAGAGTCATCATTATCACTACTACTCTCACCAGAGACACTTTCATCTTCTTTTGATTTCTTTTCTTTCTATGCCTCATCATCCTTTTCTTTATCAGAGTCATCATCATTTTTCTAATCTTTATCTTTAGTCAATTCTTCTTTGATCTTTATTAGCATCTCCAGCTCGAAAACTCTTTTTGTTAAAGCTTCTATCTGTCTGTGTACATTAGCAATAATATCAGTTTGGACATTAGGGATATTCTCTTGTTCTTCCATTGCAAGTGTTTGAATGGTTGCAACATCCAAGTGTCCACTGATTTCTTCTTTTGCCTGATCAAGAGTAGCTTTAAGTCTATCAATCTATTTATCTTTTTCTTTTTTATACTTGGATTTCAGCTTTTTCAATTCTTTCTCCTTCTTAGCCTGCTCAAGGAGTCTATCTCTTATGATGCCAGACCTTCTATCCCGAAGATTCTCCATTCTGGCTACCTTCAGTAATAGCTTAGAGATCATCTTATCCCTAGCATCAGGGCGGTTGACTTCAGATTCTGCATAGCTCTCTAATGGACCAGCCTCTGAGTGTTCTTGTCTCTCAAGCCTCTAAAAATCACGATGATGATCCTCCTCATCCGAGTATGATTCAGATCCATCTGATGAACTAGTAGATTCACCAGATTCAACCGATGCAACAGCAGCTACAAGAGAGGAATGTATAGGAGATATGTGATAAGTGTGAATGGGAGACACTGGGAAGAATGAATAGGTGATGCTCTGGATGGTGATGGATTATTAGCTTCTTGAAGTGAAGGCCCAGTGCGAAGATCGCCACTTACATCAACTTAAGGTGACACTGTCCTTAGTTCTTCTTTAGCAGCATCAACGTGCTCTTCGATAGATTGTTGATCAAGAGCAACTTTTTGTTCCTCAATAATCTCATGCATATCAGCACGAACATCATCATGAGCTTGTTCTTCATGTAATTTTTCTGGATTGATCTTCTGTAACATCCATAGAATTAAAGAAATAAAGTTCCACTGTAGAAGTTCCTTGGATCTCTTTTCTTGATATATTTGTAGGATTTGGCATTACAGTAAGGGATGTCCATCACAGGGCCTTCTTCTACAATATCAGGAAAGGCTTCATTGATGAAGCACTAGATGAACCTTGGATACACCAGAAACATGAGCCTTCTTCCTTCCTGAATGTTAGAGACCATGCCATTGAACACATAAGCAGACATGTTGAATTGTCTGTTAGTGCACAAAGCAAATATAGCTAATGACGTACTAATGAGAATTTCATTCCAACCAGTCCCCCTTTTTTACAGGTAGTGTTGGAATAAATCAATCAGGAATCTCCACTATAAGTCAACCTCTTTCATAACCAATGTTGGCAAAGAAGGTCATGGTTTTATCATCTTCAAGTTCTTGGGGAGAGTTGGTATCACCTCCAAATTGTAGAAACTGTCTCATATTTTGTTCAGAGATGGCAAGTGTATGATCATTAGTGATCCATCCAGATATGGTCTTCACACCATCTACTTCAATCACTTTAGCTGTTCCATAGAAAGATCTGATAATATACATCAGAATACTAGACTAAGTACAAAAGGTAATCAACATTTGTTAATGTTCATCTGTATTAACAAATACGGATGTCTTGATCCTCATCAGCATTTCTTCTCTTGAGCTTCCACATTAAGTATGTTCATCGGCATTGACTGATGCGGATGAACAAATACTTAGTCGTATTTGTTTTGTGCATCCACATTAGTAAATACGGATGAACAAATACTTAGCCATATTTGTTTTGACTATCCGCATTAGTAAATGCGGATGAACAAATACTTTTCAGTATTTGTTCTTTGGTCATCCGCATATACTAATGCGGATAACCGATACATGACTTTATTCTTCTATTTCTTCACCCGCATATCTTCTTGGACTTATGAGAGTTTCCAACAGAACAACCTTCAACCACCTCTTGAATTGGCATGTATGATCCTTTCAGGGTCAACAAGTATTCTTATTTAATTGTTCCTCAGGCTTCTCATGCTCTTCTAGAAATTGAGCAATTGCAGCAAGGCTTCATGGATCATTTTTTTTTCTTCTTAGGAGTTGGTTCCTCTTCTACCATAGGCATTTTCCCTTTGGCCTTTTGTCACACCCCGGGCCCAAGGAGGGTGGGACGTCACAGACTAGCAACATACATGGCAGCGGAAACGAACCATCACAAGAGCGCACAAGGAGAGAAATAAAATGGCATTACAAGTTTAAAGTCAAACCGGGCTGTAACAGTCTAGCCCATCACATGATTACAAATTCATTACATAAATATTCAGTGTTTTATCAATCATAATCCAAATTGTTCAAATGTTTCACAGTCAAGTAATGCCATGGGTAGTCTAATTTCTGGGTCATCCGAGTCCAGTTATCCAATCAAGCCAGATCCATTAAGGATTACTTGAAACATGCTCAAAAAGATTTTGTGTCAACTAAAAAGTTGGTGAATTCCAGTGCTTAGAGTTCAAAAACAAAAGGATTCTTCATAGTCCATAAGTTAGTTTAAAATCAAAGTATCATTGTTGTGGGGTCATATTCAACCCTGTATTCAGTCCTGGTTAGTCTCTTCAAAATTTGTGTTTAAACCGGTTAACCTTAAAGGAGACTGAGCCTCAAACAGTGTACCATACCTGCTGGATGGTTCACCTTAGTATCTTATAAAACCTGTTACATGACACAAACGATCCCCCAGGACCTCAGTGGGGTACCCTTCCTGTTCGGAAGGCACTGTGTGTAGGGGATTCCCCAAGTAGATCAACCCATATTGGACAAGAGGTTCACACAAGAATTAATGATTGTGATACAATTAAGAGCAGGTTCAATTAATATCCACAACTTATAAATATCATACCAAAGCACAACTATAATTGCAGTTCAACAAAGCATGTTTCATCCCAAAACAATAGAAAACGGGGACACTAGAACTCACCTTAGGTTTCAAGCAACGGGTCTTCATGCACAGAAATTGTTTCAATCCTAGCACCCTAGCATCAAGATTCAAGTAATAAGCTATGTGTTGTAAAGTAAAGTGGGTGTAACTAGGTGTGTTATAATGTTAAAAGCTCATCTAGCTTTGATTTATTAGGGTTTGCCCCAAAAGTTTCCTTTTTAGGAAAGTTAGGGTTTTGCATGTGGTTGACATGTTCTTATGATCCTTATAAATGTGTTTTCATATTAAAATAGTTTAATACTAGTTTTGGCCACTAAGTTACTGAATTTTTAGTTATATTCCAAATTAACACTTTGGCCCCCTTAAGTTTCAAAATTTGCAATTTTACCCCCAAAGTTGTATTCTTTCCATTCCTTGACTCAAATATGGTCCTTATGAGTTTATAAAGGTCTTTATATTATTTTTAGACTCATTTTGACTTATTATATCCAGATTTATCCTTGTGGTGTGCACGATCATTACAAATCACTCAACACAATGATTCTCTCTTAAACTCACTTGATATCACTTAGAAGATGATAACAGAATGCTCTAAGACTTGATAGTAATATATTAAGTAAGCAAGACACAAAGATAAGTTTTTCAACATACTTGTATATATTAATTCTCAACTCAAATATTCAAGACTCTGTCTTAGCACCTCTTACTAATGAGCTTACAAGTAGAACTATATATACTACTATCTAGAGCCAGTTATACTTGGAAAACCAGCTGGGAAATACAGCTAGACAAAATACTACAGTTGCTAGAAGTATGTTAACTAAGATAAAGTATTATCCTAGAATTAGGTAGTCATGACAAGTCTATGACTTACCTTTTGTCACCAACTAAGTATGGGGACTGTACTAATCTAAGATAGATGAACAGTGGATAAAGTAAGGTCAAATATACCCGTATGGAGAAGTTCCATACAGTCTGTCAGTAAAGTAGTTGAGTATACTGACATGTACCTTACTTTTGTCCACTCGTCACAGTTGTTTCTTCCGAAGCTAAGTGTACTTCGAAAGACATGAAGTCTTCTGAAGTCACTTTGGCTTCAGAAGAAACAACTTCTTCAGAATCAGCTGCTTCCTATCTTTGTCTTTATGGTACTTTCGAAGAGTAACTCTCTTCGGAAGTTCTTCTTGCTTGGATTCGGAAGTGAAGCATTGTCTTCGGAAGTCCATTGTAAATGTACCAAAGTAAACCTAAGTATTGAGTTTTGGTTGCACCAGCCTTATCAGACCCAACAATCTCCCCCTAGGCTGATGCTACCAAAACACTACTTATCTTTCTTCTCTAGTGTCTTTATTATCAAAGCCATAATCTTCACATCTTTCTCTCTGTTCTCTTTGGTAGATATGAGTAACATTTGGAACAAGTCTGTTCTGGTTAATACATCCAGTCTGTCACCATGAATGACATGAATCCGTTGTCTATTCCCTCTGAATAAAGTAAGCTGATGGGTGTTGGAGTCATATACCTATCAAGCTATAGGCTCCAAAGCTGGATCTTGAACCATCTGGAGAAAGGCTTGACCTTCTACAGAGGCTTCAACATCACCTGCAGTTTGAGCTCTTCTATTCAACTCTACATCTCTAATATTGAGTATGTGCTTTCGAATGAGAGAAGCAACAAGAGAATTAGAGGGGTTGGAGAGTGGTAATTCAGGTAGATCATTTATGTCAAATCTGCTAGAGTGTAGCAGAGACGATGTATCTAGCTGATTAGTTTCCCCATTCTCTCTTACCAACTAAAAGGCATCTAAAGGCTCATCAAACCTCCACTGGACTATAGGACTCCTTATCACTTGAGTGGTGGTTGGAAATTTTTCTATCTTCCTTTTGTCCAGCAGAGTCACCAGTCTTCTTCTCAGCTTCTTTTCCTTGTCATTTAGATCATGTATGTTGAGGGAAAGAAGAGTGAGACACTGGTCCAGGGTTGTTGCAGGGAGATCCAGGAGAGTTTCCCTAAAGAGAAGATTGACTAAATTATCAATATATTTTAGCTCAATTAAGTCTTCATACCAAGAGAAGGAACTTAACCTAGTGCATTAGTGGAGTTCTTCCTGAATCTCCTCAAATTGTTTTACGGTCAGGGGTCTTGGTAATATTAAGCATGGTTGGGTAGTTGGTTTGGTTTTAGGTATGGTTTTAGGTATCAAAGTTGATGGTGGTGGTGGTGGTTTGGATATTGGCATGAGTTGTGATGTGGTTGAAGGGACTGGTTCGGGGGTGAAGGGTTCATCAATAGGTTCAGGTTTTATAGGGAAGGGAAAGGGAAAGGGTGCGGGTGATTCAGTGGTTTATGGGAGTGGTGGTTGTTTAGTAAGAATAGGTTTTGGCTTAGGTATGGGTTTGGAGACCATTATCTTACTTGCAGTTTTCCATT
>BJCN01316396.1:0-10856 GCA_018326445.1 Flaveria brownii
TCGGGGTGTGACATAAAAAATCTAACATTATAAGGTCACGTGATTGGGGATTGTAAGTGGTAAAAAGGAAAATATCACAGAATAACAATTAAGTTTTAAAATTATTTCTAATATGATCACTCATACATATTTTTCTCAAATTTAACCACTAAACCATCAAATCGCATCATTATAGAATTTTTCATTACGTAAAAAAGTAATGGAGAAGAAAACATGAGAGTCGAAAATTTTAATATATGATATTATATTAAAAAATAAAAAATATATTTTAGTTATATTAAAAAATAATAAAAATTTACCTAAAATTCACGTTACCGTTCCGCATTAGCATAAAAAAAAAAGAAAAACATATTTCATAATCGAACAAAAAAAACATGCTAAAAAGCATGTTTTTCTTTTTATGTAAATAAAACATGAAATTCAAGTGACCTAATTAGAACACTGTAAAATAATATTAAATATAATATATTAATTTTTTTTTAGAATGACAAATCTAAGAGGCTGTTTGGTTGGGTCTGACTGACCTTGGTCAGACGTGAACATCTGACTCGGTCAGACCTGGAGTGTTTGATTGCTTGCCTCTTATCGAAGAAGAGGTCTGACCGAAGCTCCTACCCGGTCAGAGCTCAACCATAGTCTGACCCGCAGTCAGATGTGGAAGTGGAGTGACCGAAGCTCCTACCCGATCGATACCTGCAGGTTCGCCATGGCTGGGGGGAACGATGTCGACAGATGTCGACGGGTCTGGAGGACCAAGTCGAGGTCGTTTTGAGCGTATGGAGGAACGATTCGAGGGTCTGGGGAAGATCGACTGGATTCCAACGGGAAATATGCACCGGTGCCCGGTGAAGATCGGCCGGAACGTTTCGACAGGAAAGATGCTACCGGTGGCCGGGGAATATCGGCCGGATTTCGGTCAAAACCTCATCGGTGGTGGTGGGTCTAGGGTTTGGGGTTGTGGGGTGAGGGAGAAGGGTGAAGAATCAGATGTTTGGGGTTGTGAAAAATCAGAGGTTTTTATATGGGATTTTTATTTTTCTTTTTTTCCAACTAAACACACTTATTGAGGTTCAGACCTCTTACTGGTTCAGATCTCTTACTGGTTCAGACCTCTTACTGGTTCATACCTCTTACTGGTTCAGCACTTATTCAATCAGACGTTACCAAACAACCCCTAACATGATTTAAATTACTCCAAAGTAAATCACATAATGCTTGATTTTGAGCCTAATGCCTACCCTCTAACAAGTAAAACATCAATTCAAGTGGGTTAGCCAATATAGTTGGTGTTTTTATGTAGAGAATATTTATTGTAAATTTTATTGTGATTAGAACTTATGATTAGTTTAGGTCTTCTCTATAATTATTATCGTACGACTATTTATAAATATCAATAAACAATACATAATATACGAGGTTTTCATTATTCTACAAATGAACCAAATTTATTTTAAGGTTAATTTCAATTCCGCTTCCCAATGTTTGGCAAAAGTAACTATTTTTCTCGAAAAGATTAGAAATATCAATTTACCCCCAAAAAGTTTCAAAATTATTTCAATTTTAATCCAAAAGCTTCATTATGTTGGATTTAAATTGAAACAAGTAATGAAACATATGGATTGAAATTGAAAACAAGTTATGAAACTTTTTAAGGTAAATTAATGTTTCTTATATTTTGAAGAAAAATAGTTATTTGGTAAACTTCAGGAAGGAACATCAAACTTAACTCTTTATTTTATTAAGTTTTTTTTTCATTTTTCTTTAGTTTTATCTGGTTTATTCGCAACTACCGATTCGGTTGATATGCTTGTAACCAAATAGATAACTACAATGGTCCTAGTTTAATTGGTCCCAACTCGTCCGACCATGTTTCATTTCATTTTCGCTACACACCTGTAATTGATTTTCAAATGAGACTTTGAATGACAAAAAAAGTTGGAGAAAAAGATCTAGTAGAATCCAACTCCATAGACCATAGTTGATACATACAAAGCTAAAAAAACAAAGAAGCACATCTGTGTGTAGACTGTAGAACCCAACTGTGTCTCACCTACACAATACACATAGCCCAAACAACACTATCTCACATACACATAGCCCAAACTCTACGTGTCGCTTTATATTGTATAACACACAAAAATGTGTATGTGCTTTAATATTTTATAGTTGAAGAATTTGGTTTTATCAATTATTTAGAGTTCTAAGTATGATCTAAAACCGTATTGATGTCATATTGTATCTTTGTTTATTTTTATAAATTTTAATTTTAGTATGATATTAATATAGGTGTATCAAGTTTCACCCTATCTCTGTTCTTTTTCACTAGCTTCCCAACTCTTCGTCTGCTTTCATATAACCTGCAAGCCGCTCCAAGGAACCTTCCATGACCAAGAACTTCAGCCTCGCTCCCCTCGTTTTCATGTTTGTCGCATTTCCTATATCTATCTGACTATCTTTTATGTATGTGTTTGTGGGGTTGACGAACGGTCATTACAGAATTGGTTTTATGATGCTGTCCAATGCTAAAATGGCATGCTACTAGACAACTAGTTGGCACTGATTCATGTTTTTCATACCATTTTTATGAAATCAAGTAAATTAAATATAAATATAAAAGTTAAAAGCACAATGGTATTTGATGTGTAATAAGTATAGAAAAAATCACTCTAATTTGAACGATTTGATTCTCAATAGAAGAAAATAAATTACTAATAAATATGAAATTAAAAAGTTGAGACGCTTAAAATTTAAACTCTTGGATATCATCACATAGGCCTGTAAATGAACCGAACGAACACGAACATCAGCATATTCGTGTTCGTTCATTTAACTTTTACCGAACACGAACATGAACACAAACACATTATCGAACACGTTTTTTTGTTCATGTTCGTTCATTAAGAAATAAAAATGTTCATGTTCGTTCATGTTTGTTCGTTAAGAAGCTAAATGAACAGTTCTCGAACATAATCGAACACAAATGAACAATAATAAATGAACATAAATGAACAATAATAAATGAACATAAATGAACAATAATAAACAAACAAAACTAAACAGAAAAAACCTTAAATGATCATTTTGGAATTTTTAGGTGTATTAGTGGAAATTAAATTCTCACTAAACTTATAAGTTTCTAGCATAACTTAATACACTTATGTTTCAAATGTTAACACCTAATACCCTTTTATTAACATGTTAATATATATAAATAAACAAACATAAATGAACAAACATAAACGAACGTAAATGAACGAACATATATGAACGAACAGAAACAAACGTTTATGAACGTAAACGAGCGAACAAAGCATGTGTTCATGTTTGTTCGTTTAATTAAACGAACACGATTTCTTTGTTCATGTTCGTTCATTTTCTAAATAAACGAACATAAACGAACTTCCCGCCGAACAGTTCATGAACGTTCGGTTCATTTACAGGTCTATCATCACATGGTTTTTCTTTTATTTCTTTTGCATATTATTTCATTTGATAATTATCAAATTAAGATAGATGCAAAATAACATACTAACAAAACAATAGAATAATGATTAAAAAAAGTTAAACATGGCTAAAAGTTCGTCCTTATTATAAGGTTAATTCATTTAACAATTAGAATATTAGTTAGAAATAACTCAACTCATTTTTTTCATTTATTTATTCGCAGTTTCCTTTTATTTAGTTGCATGTCTCAATCATACTTTTAATCTGGTCTTAAACATAACAAACTAGACATACCAATTACTTCTCTATAATATAAATGTATAGTAAAATGCTAATATTAGACGGCTGATAATTACATGAGTTGTTATGCAGAAAGCTTGTAATTATGTATGAAATGTCAAAACAAAAGTTGTTTTAGGTTTTCAAAATATGTGGATTATATGAGTAACACGCAATCCGACTCCAACTTACATTTACTACCTGTGCTATAGAAATTATCTTATTTTTCTTTAGTCAAAGTAGGATTTTATTATTTAAAATAAGAGTGGTCATTTAAAATGTTTACCTAGATTTAATATAAGTTTTCATCCGGGGGAAATCCCATACACTTCCCTTGATTTCTCCCGTAAGCTTATTATCCTTATTGTAGACGTTTTATAACCCAATTTTTTTTTTACTTTTAACGTTACACAAGGTTCCCAAATCATCTTCTTAAGTACCAAGAATATCATGGTTCTATGAATGAGTTATCCATGTGGTGTTTCAGAACACATGCATGCTTCGGATCACCTTAAATTCTAACTTACTAAAATTTGGCATACCGAAATCAATGTATAAATAATAAGATTCCACCACATTAAGGTGTTAAATACACCTAGCTTTTGCCCAAGAACCTCAAATTGGGTATACATCTATCAAGCAACTAAGCAAGTAAAAAATAAACTCATACCTAGTGATTTTTATAAATACATTCTCAGCTCGTAGGTATAGGTTACTAAACGTTTGTTTATGTTCGTTGCTCATTTATGTTTGTTTATGTTTGCTTATCTAAGTTCATCAGTTTTACATAAATATTTAAATATAATTGGCGCATCATGCATCATGCATCAACCTGTCAACCCAATCAAATTTCAGAACCAAACATGGGATAATGATCAACGAAGGAATCATTTTCTTCATTTATTTTTATTCGTCCATTTTCGTTTGTTCGTTTATGGATGTTATGTACGTTTAATTTAGTACCTTAATGAACGCATATAAACAAACACGAACACATTCATTTTCATAACAAGCGAACATGAAAAAAAGTCCATTTGTTTAAGTAGATGAAGATTTGTTCTTTTAGAGGCCCGATTGACGACACAAGTATGGATTGATGCCAAAAGATCATTGATAAGCAAAGACAAACTCACAAAAGTCGAAGTATCAAGTTCAAAGCTATAAGTGCAAACATCTAAAGCAAGGAATATCTTACGTCAAAAAAGGTACACATATATCTGTTGTGCTGAATCTAATAGTTGAACACTATTGTTTTAAGCAACTGGATATGAAGGGGAAAAAATCAGATTTCAGATAGTTGACTTTTTAAAGTCATTTAAATTTTGACTGCAACGCTAGTCTTCGATTACTCAGAATAGATACGCCTTTTTTTGCTTAAATTATCCATTGTCTACGTTTGTATCATAATTTTAATACATATTAAATGAGGTTGAAAACACTATAGAAAATTTGTAAATAGCAAAAAATATAATTTCTCCTTTTTAATTTCTTTTTGGGTTTAGTTAGAACTAAAGTTAGTCAACTTGTTCATTGTTTGTAACTCGTTCACAAATCATTCGTCATTAGCATGCTAGAAACTTAATTAGCTTTAGCTTGAACGGAGTTCGTTGTTTTAATTAGCTTTATCTTGAACTTCGTTAGTCAACTTGTTCGTTGTTTGGTTTGACCCAATTGACTAGTATAAAATTTTAAACTGAGCTAAAGCGTAAGTTTGTTTGTTTGTTGCCTTGATTAAATGATTATACATCCTAATGTTCATTATATATCAGTATCTTACTAATTTGCCCTTTAAGTCTATAATTTGAAATTGTTGTCGCCTAGTTATTTAAGACACATATTCAAACACCTATTAAACAAACATAAACAAGAAAAAAAAATTATGGGCACGTAAGTGTTCGTCTTCTCTTGTTTTTTCGTTAAACGATATTCAGTTCGTTTACAGGTGTATCAAGAACACAAGTATGGACAGGGTATCAAAAATTATTGATAAGCAAAGACAAAAGTCAACGTATCAAGTTCAAAGCTAGAAGTACAAACATTTAAAGCAAGGATTAGCTACGTCAAAAAAAGTTCGAATCTATCTATTGTGCTGAATCTATTAGTTGAACACTATAGATTAAGCAATTGAATATGAAGAAACAAAAATAAATCAGATTTGAGATAGCTGACTTTGAAAGTCAAAATATTTAAATTTTGAGTGCCACGCAATTTTCTTAGATACTCAGATTAGACACGCCATTTTTTGCTTAAATTATCCATTGTCTACGTTGCATCAGAATTTTAATCCATATTAAAATGGGGTTGACAATACTCCAGAAAAATCGATAAATAAAAAGAATTAGTTCCTCTATTTTTTTATTTTATTTATTTTATTTTTTTTGAGGGGGTGTTACTTAAAACTTCGAGTCGGGGGTCTCTTTGGAAGCGGTCTCTCTATCTAACAAGATAGAGGAAAGACTCGCCTACACCTACCCTCCCCATACCCTGCTCTTAAGTGGGATATACTGGGTTTGTTTGTTTGTTTGTTTGTTACTTAAAACTAAAGTTAGTCAAGTTGTGCATGGTTTGTACCTCTTTCACAACTCGTGCGTCATTAGCCTGTTAAAACCTTAATTTGCTTCGGCTTGAAGTAAAATGGTTCAATCAGTTGACTCGGATGAAATTTAAATTGAGTTCAAGCTCAAGTTATTTTGCTCGTTGGCTTGATTGAATAAATTAACATCCAAATGCATGTCCTTGTATATTAGTAGTTTAGTAATTTGTTATTTAAGATCTTGTATAATTTGAAACTATTGCCATCTTGTGTATTTAAGACATGTATAAAAAGAGACATACAAAATCATTAAAATTCAAAATATGAGTCAACTCGCATATGTGGCTAACAAGGTTGTTGTCTTATTCTAGCTGAAAAAAAAATGAGCTTTCAGCGTGTGTTAAAGATTATGATACGAAGAACCTTAGTTTGTATTCGTGAACTCGAGTTCAAGTTAAAATCCATTAGACTCAATAAAAAAGTTTTCAAATTCATACTTAAACCAAAGCTTAATCATATCCACAGGCGGATCTACCTACAAAGGTATCCCTCAACTTTTAAACGGTAGAGTAAAAATATTATAGTTTTGTGTAAAATAAAATAAAATTTACAGTTTACGTTACCCCTAAAAAATATTATGTTACCCCTAAAAAATTTAAACTCAAAACTTCATAGAAAGTTTTAAATTTTATAAAAAATAGTCTAATAGTTTATAAAAACATTACATTTTATAAAAACATAAATAACTAATAAGCTCAAAATACCTAATAGTCCAATACAATAATAATCAACAAGCCCAAAATAATAATTAAACCAAACACATCAAACAACTTAAAAAGCCCAAAACTAATAACTAATTAGTTCAAATAAAAAATCAAATATAAATCTTAAAAGAAAAATAAACACCCATCGGCCATCGACGCTTCCCATAACCACCTACACAGGCCGACCACCCCTCTGTTGCTGAAGCCTTAAACCGATGGTCGTCCGACACACCGGCTAACCACCGCCAAGCTGTCGCTTGCTTCAGCGGCCCTTGCCACCACCCACCTATGATCTTTCACCACCCACTTCAAGGTAACAATTTCTAGTTTTTGTTACTCAATTACCTATGAAATTAGGATTTAGAGTTTATGTTGTTCAATTTCAAATTTTTAAGTGTTATATGTTATACAAATTAGTGATTTGAAAGATTCAAGAGAATAATATTGGTTAATGGTTATTTGACTCAATTTCCATCATCGGGTTCCTTTGTGTTCATCATGGGGTTGTTGGGATAAAGGTGGGTTTGAGACGCGCGTAATATTTAAGCTTACGAAATTAGATATATAAAGTACGGATTTGAAAGCTGAATTAGGGACTTGATATTAAATTTCGGGATTTGAATTGTATTATTTTCAAATGCAATTTGTAATCTTTGGGTGTTACTTGTTATAAAATTAGGTATTTAAAAGATAAAAAAAACAAGTTTTTATTGACAGTTTTATTTAAAAGAAAATTTTAAGAGGAAAATATTGATTCTAATGATAATCATATGCAATCAATTGATAATGATGTTGGGTCAACTACTATTTCGGTTTTAATTTCTTTTTGATCAATTTCTTCAATCCCAAATAAAATTGATTTGAATGATTTTTTTTTTCGAATCACTTTATTAACGTGTTTTTTATTAAAATAGATGTACAATGAAAAATTTACGTTACCCTTAAAAATTTTCTTCTAGATCCGCCACTGATCATATCAATAAATAAAGTTATTTAATCACATGCTACACTTTTTTAACCATGATATTTGAAAATTCTTGTAACAAGTATTTTTGTTTTGAGGGATATTTTCATTCAACTAATTCTATGATTGTGAATTTAAGTCTTAACTGAAAAGGATGGTTATTGGTTTAAAAGGATAAAACGTGTACCTTCATGCCGATTTTCATACTATCTTCTTAATTAATACTTGGATGTACAATTTCATTAATGAAATATAATACTGTTAATGTATTTAGAAGGTCAAATCAAATCAAAAAGCAAGAAATTCATCATAGATGATATTTCTAAATTGAGAAAAACATAAATTTTCTAAAACAAAAACAAAATTAACTAATTTTTTAGCTTTTCATACATTTTGTTTTAAACAAAGTAAGATAAGAGCAAAAAATTTATCCGTATGACAGGCCCTGTTTTCTTCTTTCTTTTAGCAACTATTTTTTGAAATCTTCTTTTTTTTAACATGACTTATTGTTTCTAAGGAAAATATAACGCAACATGGGCGGAACATTTGTAGTTATGATTAAACTTTCACATAAATTTACTCGTTTTATCTTTAACATAAATATGTACATTTGAACTATCCATTCGATCCTTCTTGTGTGTGTATACATATGTTTATGTCGTTAACATAACTCATATTTGTTATCACTTAATCTAGAAAGATACAACGGTAGGCAACATCAATTATAATAAAATTGACGTCGTACGGAGTATTACGTATACAAGCGAGTTGACTTTGTATTTTATTAATAAAACGTGGACTTTTAGGTTATCACGCTTATTAATAGAAATGCATATGCTAATTTCTGTTTTTGCAAATAAGATGTTTAACTTAATTTTCAATTCGGTAAAAAGGATAATTATTACTTACAAATATTCATCACTAAGACTAAAAAATATAGGGACGTCTTTACAGTATAAACAACTAAAACAACTGTTTCAGATCCTCAAATTTTAAAAGGTACCAAAGTTTGAAAAGACAAAACTACTTTTATTAATATTCTATACTGAAAATATATTTGATCATCCAATCAATATTTATGACTTTAGAAATAAATGAGATGATACCAAAATAATTGAACGTTTATCAAACCCGACTTACAAAACTTGGTTTATCGAGGTCAACTTACGAAACTTGGTTCATCAAAAGTTGATCTATAGTTCAGTGTTGACGGTACTTTTATGTTCATCAATTCTAAATTTTCTTTTACAATTAATCATCTAATCTACGAACTATTATTGTCTCGTCTTGATTTATGCACGATTTCTTTAATCTACTATTGTCCTTTTGTCGATACAAATCTATTGTTGTGTGTTTTGATTTTAATGTAAATATGCAATTGATGTTTCTCTTTACGTTAACTATTGTTATTTGTTTATCATTTAATTTTCTCTTTTACAGTTAATTTTGTTTCAATTAATCAAGTTGTTTTTTTGTCTTAAGTTGTTTTCTGTTAAACTATATGTAATTTTGTTTATGTCGTCGGTTCGAGGCCCGGGTCTTTCAGAATAACACATAGACAAGGCCCCCGAATTTTTTTTCTTTTTAGGGTTGCAGAAATGTTGAGTCGTTCTTAGAAACATGATTATAGCTATTCTTGTATAACTGATTGATTTAAAGACACTTAAATTAATAATTTAATGGTAAGAGTAAAAAACTATTTATAAAAAACCAGAGTTCAATTCTTGTCATCAGATAGATTTAAAAAATGTTTTTAAAAGTAGAAATAGATGAATTTAGAGTTGGTTAAAAAAATTTATAGACATGAAGAGTGATATATTTTAGAAAACATGCTTTTTTATTAACTCTAAATAAGTTTCGTTAATCGCTTATTAATGATTGCTTTAGTTCTTTGTAATAATGAAAATATTAAATCAGATACTAAATTAAATATTATATATGCTTTAACACATAAGGTAAAAATAATTAGATGATGGTTCATGTGGTATGTGTATAATGTATTACAGTTTTAGTCCTTGGATTTAGAAATTCACCTTTAGGTCCAGCATATTAACGTAATACTAGTTTTGTTAAAAGTTGGCGTTAAGTTTTCTCTTAGATTTTTATAAAATCACTGTTTCACCTCTTTATTTAAAATAAAATATAAAATCCAAATTAACCGTTTAACCCCCTAATTTCTTCATTTGTTCATTTAACGCCTCCATCTTCCTCACCTACTACCTCCTTCACCTGCAAATCTCACTGGAATCAGGCAAGATTCCCAAATAACAAATTCACCAAAATGAAAATGACCTCATTAACAAAAGTTTCCTTTATGTTGATTGTTGCAGGTGAAGGAATTTCAACTATCCCATATGATAAGCTTACTCATTCATGTAACATCCTAAAGAAACGATATATAGCATGAATTAATATTTAAGTCTTGTTCCCCAAAAAAATAAATATATTGAAATTTTGTATTTTAAGATAAATATGTGACTTGTGAATTTGATGTTGAACCAAGATGCCCAAGATGCAATGTATGAAAACATTGTTATTCAGGTAAGACCTAAAGAGTCAAATAATTAGCAAAAAACAATAGTTAATTGTGTTTGAAATAGTTTAAACACACTAACGAGAAATGGTGCCGTGGGAATATCATTTGGTGAGGTAATTGTTATAAACAATTCTTTTTATATAATTGCTATTATTTGAGAAATGTAATAACTAAAAAGTAAATATTAAAAGTAAAAATTAATATGTCTTGAGAATAATGTTTATTTGTTAATATCAAGTTTAAATAATGTTTTTAATTTGGTTTATAATCTATACTATATAATATAAGAGTAACTAGGATGCCACGTGGCACTCTCATGTTACTTCTTAAAAAAAA
>BJCN01316398.1:2732-15395 GCA_018326445.1 Flaveria brownii
CTATTACATGGATTGTTTAAATATAAGCTCTAATACACCGCTAAGAAACCTATTAGACACTTAAACCCCCTAGGCATCTTTAACCTTAATCCTACGTATCCACATACCCCTATCCTGGATCTTATCCTCAGGGAGGTGCAAATATGTGAAATCATGTCTAATCATTTCTTCCCAAGTCAGTTTGGGCCTGCTTTTACTCCTCCTTCCCTCAATTGCGAGTGTCTCCGCAGCTCTAACTGGTGATGACCTCAGTCTCCTCTTAACATGCCCAAACCATCTTAATCTACCTTCCCTTATCCTATCCGCTACACTAGCTACTCCTAACCTATCTCTAAAAACCTCATTTCTTATCCTGTCTAACCTTGTGTGCCCGCACATCCACCTTAGCATCCTCGTTTCTACTACCTCCATCTTATATGCTTGTGTCTTCTTGATAGCCCAACACTTTGTTCCATAAAGCATAGCCGGACGGATCATAACCCTATAGAATTTCCCTTTTAACTTAGTTGGGAAATTCCTATTACATAGTACCCCAGAGGCCGCCCTTTATCTACACCAACCTGCCTGAATGCAGTGTGTAATGTCCCTATCTATTTCCCCATCACTCTGTACATATGATCCTAAATGCTTAAACATATTTGATTGTGATACCTCCTGGCCTTCGATTTTGATCTGGGTGTCATCATCAATGTCTGCTCCACTAAAGCCGCCATAAAGGTACACAGTCTTATATCGACTAATCCTTGGACCTTTACCTTCTAAAGTTGCTCGCCACTCTTCTAACCGCATATTCAGGCTTTGTTTACTTCCATCAAGTAACATAATATCATTCGTAAAAAGCATGCATCTCAAAACTATCTCTTGTATCGACTTTGACAACTCATCCAGCCCAACCAAACTTAAACATATTCGAGGGTGACTTACCAAAACTGTCTCTTGCATCGACTTTTCTAGAAATAAATAAATAAACAACACAGCCCAACCGACCTTAAAAATACTTTTTTGTAATATTCTGAACAGCAAAACAAGTTAGTGAAAGATATTCAAACATGTAAAATGAAACACTCTTACCAAATTCTATTTGTTTGTGCGAGCATATTTTTTAGCTTTAAAATAGCTTTGATTAATTCATTTTTGCTTTCATTATATGAATATTCGAGGGTGACTTATGTTGCCTGTGAATTAGCATTTATTTTGGGTATACGTTTCAAAATATTATAAGTATTTCTTGCATAAAAATGATTTAGGCGCTAGGAAAACCCGACCAGTTTAACCTCTACCGTCCCTAAATCTTCTACCAGAATGTTACCTTAGTTAGCCTCGTCGAGCTTCAACGTTTTCATTTTCATCACTCGAACCACTAAATTACTTAACGAAAAAAGCCTTAATCAAAACCTATTTTTCGTTAAAGACGTGTTTTTTGCTAATTTAAAAAAGAAGAGAAAAACTTGATCTTTTATTGGTTAAAAAGAGCTAGATGTGTTCCTTTGATTTTAATATGCTTTGTTGTCATATTATGCTAGCCGGGACTTCTTCCGGAAATCTGTGAAAAAAAATTCTCGCTCACTTTAGATAAAACAAAGAATTAGCCAAAGAAAGAACGAGTTCCATCATTCTGTGGAATTTCAAAAATTGCCATAAAACGACGGATGAAACAATATGAAAGATGACTGAATTGTGGGAATTGGTCCCTCAAAGTGTAAGGCCACGTTCCCGGGCACCTCACAGTTGGTCAATCATTGCACATAAAACATATATTTTACAACTATTTTAAATATACATTGCAGCGGAATCGATTAAAAGGACATCTCATTTCATTATAAAAGCTTTTGCAAAGTAATACATCATTCATTACAAAATATCGCTCGTTCGTATTATAACACAAAAGCGTTAAACAAAAGAATGTCATCCAAAACTACCTGCCAACTGGAAACACATAAAAAGTCAGTGTTGCTGAGTGAGTTCTAGTTTTATAATAAAACATACTTTTCTTTCATTAAAACCGTTCATCGTACATGCGATCACACAACATACGTACACGTGGATAATATTATGATTATCTTCATCATTCATTCATTAGCTTTCATTCATGTACCATTCATCGTTATCCTTCACATTCTTTCATAACTCTTCTTTTGTTCGTACGTCTCTTGCTTACATTCATACGTTCATTACATTCATCCTTTATCTTTTTCTTCTATCTGGATCCTGTCAAACTCTACCCTCTTCATGGCACACATCCATGATTACTGAGGTCGAGTGACAAGGATACCGATTCACGCGTTATCACTATGTTCCTTCGGTTTATTATTTTCATTCGTTCGTTGTTTAGCTTTCATTACGTTCATTATCTATCGTTCATTTCATACTTTCTTTCTTTCATAATTATCTCTCTCATTCATCAACTCACGTGATACTCCCGACCCATGTCCGAAGACTGATACTGTGCCAGGGCCTGCTCACAACCCCCCAGCTCATGTCCGAAGACTGACACAGTACCGGAGCACACGATCCGTTCCTCATTCGTCTCATCTCACTCTCTCGCACTACTCCCGACTCATGTCCAAAGACTAATACTGTGTCGGGGCCTGCTCACAAACCCCCGACTCATGTCCGAAGACTGACACAGTAACGGAGCACGCGATCCTCTACTCATCCAACTAGATCCTGTCTCATGCAATATCCCCGACTCATTCTCAAAAGTTGATGCTATGCCGGGGCCCGCTCACAAACCCTCGACTCATGTCCGAAGACTTACACAGCACCGGGATACGCCATAAGGGCCTCTTTCGAGTTTGTTGTGACATAGAGTCGCTCACCTCATACATACGTTCATCAGCTTTACGTTCGTTCATTCATACGTTAGTGTATACATTCATTCATTATGTTCCTCTTTTATTATCTTTTGCTTTACGTTACATAATACTTTTCATTCATTCATAAACAATACACGTAAAGATACGGAAAGATAAACATGCAAAGGAACATCGATATTTACAAGTCATCAGTCATTATCATCATATAGGGCTACATAATACTTATCATACATACATCATGCATATACATGCACTACTGTCACCATCATGCCCAACGTAACTTCTAAGCCTCGATAGTTATCACGCGTGTACCTATGGGAGCTATTACATCACTACTTACCCTTACCCCTTTTTCTCGAAGGCTAGTAACTGGACTACATCTCCCCTCGTACACAACAGCCCTATTTGGGTGATTGGGCCTACTTCAGTCGTATGGCCTTCACGCGACTGGATCATGCGATTGGGCACTTATGCGAATGAACCTACAATCGTGCGAATGGACTCTCAATCGTGCGAATGAATACTAGGCGTTTGGACAACATGCGAATGGAATCAATACGAATGAGCACCTAAGCGACTGGACTCTCAGTCATGCGATTGAGCACCTAGGCGACTGAGCATCTATACGACTGGGCCCTTAGTCGTGCGACTGAACAACCATGCGAATAGACCTACGCGACTGAACTCCTAGTCGCATAACCTGTTGTGCGACTGAATCCCCAGTCGTGCGACTGAGTCTCAGTCGTGCGATTGAATCTCAATCGTCCCTCAGTCGTGCGATTGAACCTCCAGTCGCCTAGCCCTAGCTGGGCGCAGAATCCAGTTCATCACGAACTGCAGCCGCGACTTTTGGCCTCTAAACCCTTCCAGACCTCGTTTAAGCCCAAATTAACCCTTCTAAACCTTAGAGAATCATACCTCGACCTTATTCAAGCCTGTCCAAGCCCGAAATCAAGCCCTAAACATATCATACACATACACATACATACATATACGGGTTAAACACTCAAAACCCAAAAATGGATTTCAGATGTGTTCCAGCGCCAAAAATCGGTTGAAAACAAGTAAATGAGGGGTCCTAGAACTCACCTTAGTAGCCTCCTCGGTTAGAGCTTCGATTTGACCCGCTACACATCGATTTTGTCTCACGAATCCGCTTGAACTGAACTTTCTCCTTCTTCTTTCTCTCTATGGCTGATGTTTATGTGTGTGGGAGAGAGTAAGGGCTGCCCCCTTCCTTAAATACTACTGTCCAGTCGCCCGAGCTCTCCATGTGATTGGACCTTCAGTCGTCCAAGCTCCATGCGATTGAACACTCCAATCGTGCGACTATCATGCGTATGGGGCTCCAGTCGTGCGATTGGAGCTTCAGTCGCATGACATCCATGCGTATGGGCCTCCAGTCGCATGACACTCCAAACAGAATTTTCCGGGCGTTACACAAAGGTAGATACAATAAGAACCAAACCAAATCCTAGTACGAGTATATGGAACTTATCTGATTAGGTGTTATTAGGCTTCAAGTCGAACAACTCTTATGAAAGGATAGTTATGTGTATCTTCAGGTAAAGGAGGAGGTAAAGTTTTTGAAGATCTAATATGGTCTTGACAATCTGACCATAAACGAGTTCTCGGATTAGCATATCTCTTATAGCTTGGAGTATTGAATAAGTAACCCCTTTATTGCTTTCCTTTTTGTTTTTGTCAATTAAATAAGCCATGACCGTTGTCTTTATGATTTTGCCACTTTTTCCAAATAATTTATATCCCGAATCCGAGCCAAGTTACAGTTTGTGATGACCTAATAATTTATGCAAGTAAATACCTAAATATGTGGAAATTTAATCCCTTACCAAGTATATGATTTCACACATATTCATACTAGTCAATTAAGTGTGTATTAGTCATACTTCAATTTTATGATTCCATATATATTGCCAAGTGTGAGTGTACCTTTGTGAGAAGTGTGAAGTTTTACATATTAAATTTTTTTAGCAACCAATCTATTGTTTGAAAGGACATCATTTCACATTTACTTAGTTGTTTATATTTGGGTAGATTAAGTTTGTTTGCATATTTTTAAAAGACATATTCATATATTGATTTATTTGGTTATTGATGGTCTTGTCAATTTAAGTGCTTTTACTTGAGAACAAGTGAAGTTTAAGTGTGGGGATGTTTAATGTGTTTCAAATTATACGTATAAAATACATTAGTTGCACATCAGATATTTTGAAAACTCTTACTAAAGGTGATGAATTGATACCTAAATTATTTGAATAATGTTTTTAGGTTTAAAAAATACTAAGATGGTCAAACAGAGCTTATACGAAAAGAAACTTGAAGAAAACTATGCTCTAGAATCCAAGCATGGAAAGTGCTTCATGAGGCACGCCCACATGTCTAGGCTGAAACACACCCCATTAAATTTAGCACACCCTCGTGTTTGTCGGTTAGAATGGACAAAAGTACTATCCCTCAAGATAAGACATAGTCATGCCCTAGGGAAGCACGTGGCGTGTCCCGCTCCAACACGAGGGCGTCCCTAATAAGGCACGAGGGCCGTACGCGAGAGGATTTGCACGTATGAACCGACTAACTTTTAAGTACATTGTACTAGCACGAGGCCGCGCCTTAGGAGGCACGAGGGCCATGCTTGGCACTCCATAAAACCTATAAATAGCAACTCATTTGCAACTTTAAAGAAAGCTTTTAGAGAGGTGAAGTGCTGGTGGTTTCTCTAGAGAATCTAGTCTTGAAGGTCAACTTACCGATGATTTTGTTAAAATCTTCTATTTTTGTTATAATGTTCAAGATAATTAAGAGCTAAACTCTTATTATCATCCTAGTTTGGTGAAACTTATGTAATTTGTGATAAACTAATGGTTTGGTTTATATTATGTTAATGTTATGGTAAAATTCAGTAAACTTTTAATGGGTAGCATCTACATTTAAATAGAAAGTTATAAACTTATAATTTGTAATTGTGAATGTCATACAAAGTTGAAAACATATAAACTAACTTTTATTCGCAAAACCGGTCTTCTTAATAAACTCATGCTTAATGAACTAGAAATGGTTATTAGAAATCATATAACCTTAACTTTTTAATCATCTGCGAGTTTTTTTTAGTGGTCTGAGAAATCTATAGTAATTGTTATTGTTTTCTAAAATCAATGGTATACTAAAAAGAAACTTGATCAACTCTCTTTCTAACGTTAAGTTATGTTTTTAGAATTCATATGTTGAAAGGATGCACAAATATTACGTACATTACTAGGGGCTCGGTTGTTGTGTTGTAAATGACTCGATGCATTTTTCCTTGTCACTACGAAGCTGGTTTACGATAACTCCACGCTAGCTCACACTTATAAACTTAAATACAATTACATTAATCTATATATTTAATCAAACCACACAATTAATCATAGTTACTAAAATGAAACCTACATAGATTGATAGCCTTATTTCATAGAATATCTTCAAAAGTCTCGATCTTTACTTATCTTGTTTAAATTATCGTTTTAAAAGTTAAATAATTTGTTCACATTAAATCAAGCTAATTATTTTCTAAATAAAAAACCCAATCTGATAGTAAAATATTAAGATTGTTGAGTAGACTCAGTGTATCTACGGAATGATTCTTGGTTCTTACCATCACTATATTAATGCATGACATATACATTTGTCTTTGTATGTATAGTTTAGTATAAATAAAAACCATTTAATACGGGATCAGTGTGATATATACCATTTACACACATCACTGATATTCTAATCTTAGGTCATATGTGTTTGTGTTCTTTGGATAGTGACTGTGTTGGACTCGATTTTACATAATATGTATATCAAAAAGTAAGCAAGCATGAGCATGATGAAACAATGATTATATTGTTGTGAAAATTACTTTTAAACAAAAGTAAATTGAATTTAAAGAAAGATGTAATATTAAATTTGAAACAATGATTATATTGTTGTGAAAATTACTTTTAAACAAAAGTAAATTGAATTTAAAGAAAGATGTAATATTAAATTTGAAACAATGATTATATTGTTGTGAAAATTACTTTTAAACAAAAGTAAATTGAATTTAAAGAAAGATGTAATATTAAATTTGAAACAATGATTATATTGTTGTGAAAATTACTTTTAAACAAAAGTAAATTGAATTTAAAGAAAGATGTAATATTAAATTTGAAACAATGATTATATTGTTGTGAAAATTACTTTTAAACAAAAGTAAATTGAATTTAAAGAAAGATGTAATATTAAATTTGACTCATCTCGATATTAAAATAAGTTTATATTAAGATATTGATAAGAATAAACTTCTCATTACTGTATATTCGAAATATATGAAAACATTATATTTTAAAAGCTATAAAAAAAATAAAATGTGCCTACAATTAATTATAAATATCAAAATAAAAAGAATCGATTGCATGAACTCGAACCTAAAACAAGAGGTTTAGCAAGGAGATGCATGCCACTAGGCTGCTCTCATTTTAGTTACTGTATACTATATTTAATTTTCGACCGCCGACTAGTTTACCCCCTTTTAGTTTTTAGGATCTAATTATCGTAAAGAGTAAATTTCGATTTTGGTCCCTCTGGTTTAATCATTTTAATCATTTCAGTCCAAAAAGGAATTTTTGATCATATCATGCCATGTGGTTTCATTTTTGTAACGGTTTTAGTCCCTGACACTAACTCTGTTAGTTTTTACAGTTAAATGTGAGGGTGCTTTGGTCATTTTACATTTGAAGGACTATTTATGTAAGTTATATTAGATTAGGATAATTGTTGTAGTTTTTTAAAATTAGGGCTTTTGTTGTGGGTTTAGGGTTCTTGATGTTTTAGTGATTTTGCCCAAATCTAAATAGGTCAAACAAAAATTAGGGCTTTTGTTGCAGATTGTTGAACCCGTGCAGATTGAATAAACAAGGGGTTTTAGAGAAAGGGGTGAGATAGATGATGGGGGAGAAGGGTGGTGAAGAAGATGGTGAAATCGAAGAGTTGCCATTGATGTTGGATTGACAATGGGAGGTGGTGAAGGCGGTGGAGGTGGCAGTGGCGGTGGCGGTGGCGGTGGCAGTGGCAGTAGTGCAGGCGGTGGTGCAAGGGGAGGAAGGGGTGGGGGGTTTGGGTTGGATTAGATTTAAGTTTTTTTTACTTTTATTTTTTGTTGTTTTAAAAAATTACAACAATTATCCTAATCTAATATAATTTACATAACCAGTCCTCCAAATGTAAAATGACCAAAGTACCCTCACATTTAACTGTAAAAACTAACAGAGTTAGTGTCAGGGACCAAAACCGTTACAAAAATGAAACCACAGGGCATGATATGATCAAAGATTCCTTTTTGGACTGAAATGGTTAAAATGACTAAACCACAGGGACCAAAACCGAAATTTACTCTTTCAAATAAAAGAAATTTATAAAACTTCGATTGTTACTTTTGATGGAATGTTATGATATTCGAAGAGCAAATATGCACAACCATATTTTCACATCTAAGTTTAGCTGCCATGTATAATTTTGAGTACATCATCATGTATGAGGAATTTGGAAAATACAACGTTTGACATGCATAGTTGGCAATAGCGTTTTGTGCTAACACTAACTACGTTTAAACTTTGTTGAATTTGTGTAAAACTTTTTATGAACTACAAGAACATTTTGTAATTAACTTATGTTAAAAGTACATTTAAAACCCACATCTCTTTTCATTATTCTTCCTGTTTCACTTATGTTGGGTCTTAGATTAGTAAAATTGATTATTATCCAATTTACCTTTGATAAAAAGAAGTCGCTATTGATGATCAAGTGCAAACGAGTAAAAGAGTCGCTAATGAGTAAGCTAATGACAGAGTTTCGATGCTAACAAGTGAAGTACTATTAAAAATGGAATTTGTAACTGGTAGCATGCTATCACTCAAGATCACTATGTTACTGATGTAAATAATACCATGGAGGGCACCGAAAAGGATGATTTGGTGCTAAAAACAAGTTGCCACTACTGGCATTTGGGGCTGATATGGATGTTGAAGAATCATTAGAACTAGTCACTTATGAAAAATTATCACTTAAGGGGGGTTAAGGGGACTTCCCATTGAAGCCATCTGCTAATGTAGTTAATGGAATTGTCACTGATGACAAGTTATCACTTATAAAGGGATTTGTCATTGATGACAAGTCACCACTAATGATGAAACCTCGCTAATGAATAAGAAATATTATATGGTAGTCCATCATTAAGACAAAGACAAATTGATGAAGAAGAAGGACCATTGTACTAAGTTACATGTTCATAAAGAAGTTACGTTGATGAAAAAAAGATGCCACATGGAAAGTTATCATATGAGCACTTGATGAAAATGTTTTTTTAAATAATATGTTAAAGTTGTTATACATTTTTGTCAAACTAACAATAGACGTGCCTTTAAACAAGGTTTAAATACAAGGAATCCCTCTTATTTTCTACCAAATGCTTGGACTCAAAAACTATTGTGTCAAGCGGTTGTCAACAAATTCAAATCAATGTTCTTCTAGTCATATAATTTAAAGTATTAGCTAAGTGTTAAAATTGATCATGGTCTTGAAATTTGGTATCTAAGCAAGGTTCTTGTAGTCAAACTAGTCTTACGATTGAATTTAACTCGAAAATTGATCCTGATTTTTTTTCATCACTCTATTTCAAAATAACTGCATTATTCATGTAGTCTATTAACTTATTTGATCAATACTTACTCAAAATGTGTTTTGATTTTGAATTAGAGATCTATTTACTAGTTATATTGATTTAAGTCATAAATTTCTCAACAACAAGGTATTTAACATTAAAATTCATTCCAAATGAAGAATTGCAACAACCAATAAACCCCTAATTAACTCAAAATGAACTTGTCATATGGAAAAAGAAGTATGAAACATTTCATGATAATCTTGTCACACCTCAAATAATAACGGAAACCTTGGGCCGGAAGGAATGTGAATAAAATGTTCATAGCTCATGGTACTTAAAACATTAAAATAATATTAAATGCAAATTTTCTTAGGAGTATAATGTAATTTTCGTCCCTGGCGTTTTGTTGAATTTGCAATTTCAATCCAATTTTATTTTTATTTTTTGTCATTTTAGTCACTGTAATTTATCAAATGTTGTTATTTTCATCCACTCCACTAACTCCGTTAGGATTTCAGTTAAATATGAGGGTATTTTAGTCTTTTATAACACCCTAATTATTCAATTAAAACAAAATAATCAATTGATATTCAATTAAAACTAAAAAACATGAAGTGACTAGTAAGACCGGACGCTTCGATTTAAAATTTTGTGTTAACTCTAATTCATGTTGTTCGATTGATTCTAGTATGAGATTTCAATTAATCTCCACATTTTGTTCTAACGTGTACCTTTATTCGATTAAGAGCTGTCGTAGGATTAAGGTCTGATGTTGTCATGTTTTGTTTGATTATATGACAACAGTAGAGATCAATCAAACAATGATGCACGTTGGAACAAAACATGAAGATCAATTGAAATCCCATAGCAGACCTCAATCAGACAATATGAGTTAGAGTTAATTGAAACTTTTAAATCGAAGCGTCCGGTCTCACTAGCCACTTCGTAAGTTTTTTTAGTTTTGATTAAATATTAATTGATTAATTTGTTATAATTGAATAATTAGGGTGTTAAAAAAGACTAAAATACTCTCATATTTAACAGAGATCTTAATGGAGTTAGTGGAGTGGATGAAAATATCAACATTTCGTAAACTACAGCGACTAAATAGCAAAAAAAGCTTTTGAATTGAAACGGTAAATTCAACAAAATATGAGGGATGAAAATGACATTTTACTATTTTTTATTTTAAATAACCAAACATTGTTTATTATTAACAATGTCCAAAATCTTAGTTCTATGCATTTACTAGGTTAGGCCCTGTGTACTATACAACTGATAAAGAAATATATTTTAAGATTACATATTTGAATTCAGATTGACTTTTTTGTGTTCACATATAAGATGTAAGTATACGATGACTTTATAAATTACATATTGTTCGTATAATAAATTTAGAAAGTAATATAATTATTATAATTAGTTTAAGATTAAAAAAACAAAACAATTCTAAGTTTTTGAGAGATGGAACGGTATAAAATAGCTCAAAAATTAGTGAAGTCAAAATCATATTTGAAGTGTAGAAAGTTGATGTGTTTTGTAACTTTTGTATCAAAATTTAAGCATTATATATGTTCATTATCAAAATGCTTACATGTGATTTCATCAAGCAATGACATATGCATAAAAAACATTTATTTTCATGTAGATGGCTTTTAAAATTATAAAATATTATGTTCCAGATGTTGAGTTGTACTTTGATAAATGGGAATTAGATCATAATATTTTAATTACAAAGTTAAGTATTAAAAATTTTAAGAATTAATATAATAAATAATTGAATTAATCTAAAATATACCTGCTCATTTACTAATATCATATCAATAGAATATGATTCACATCGCTTGCGAATATTCGATTTTTTCGATGTCTAATTATTCTTACTATGATTGTATATTCACCTTTCTTCACGTTAAGGTCGTTAGGAAAGTAAAAATTTTTAGTTCTATATTCTGTGAAATAATTTCATATGAGTATACAAAAAGCAATAATTTTATCTTTAAATCCCTCACTTTATGAATTATTTTTTCAAAAATATCACGATAATTTTGTTTATTATACTAGTTCTTTAAAATAATTTTTAAATACGAAGATTATTGTAGTATCAACTTTTTAATACATTTTGTCCATAGACCGGGAATTTTGTTTCTCAAATAATTTTCTATTTCAAGACATAAATTGTGTATAATAAATGATAATTTATCGTATAATTAAATTATAAACTGTTTTTAAGTTAAATATCTATATTATTTTTTAGTTTTAATTTAAATGAATGATAACTTATTGTTTTTTTTTGCACTAATGTATTATTCTTAAAAAACTTACTTATTTTACATATTAAGAAGTTGACGTAGATGAGCACACTTTATTTGATATCAAATTTTAATATGAAAACTATTAAAAATTTAAACTATATCAAATTTTAATATGAAAACTATTTGAAATGTTAATTATGGTAACTGATAATTATTTTTTTAATGATCAATAAATGCACTTTTTTAAAATAAAATTAAAGATTCCAAATAAAATATCTCTTATAATAAAATAGTAAATAGTTGTGTCACGTGTCAGCTGAATATTCATTCTCATCAATTTTTTTGTTTCTCTCTCCTGTTAAATAACTAGATTAATTATTAACAATATTATTTATTTATTTTTACATTATAATTATTTTTTTTAATACATTAAGAAAGATAATTTTTATTAATGTTATGTCTATAGAAATATTTTTTATAAAAAGATTTTTTCTAAAAAATAAATTATTTTTACGTAATATTTTAAAATTGATTTTTTAAACTAATATTTTTATAAAAAATAATTAAATAGGAAGTCATAGTAAGAAAATTTTTAAAAATGAATTTTTTTTAAAACGTTATTTTGAAACAAAGTGTTTACTTTATCTTTGAATAAAACAAAAAAAATAAAAAGTTCATATCATCGTTTTATTACTTATAGTTATTACTTATACGTAATTTCAATCATGATATGTTTTAGTATATCGTTTTATAATTAATAATTTTTATTTTATATAATATTTTATTTATTTGACCCGTGTAATATACGGGTTTACTAAAACTAGTTATTATTATTATTATTATTATTATTATTATTATATTTAAAAGAGTTAATTACACGATTGGTTCATGTGTTATATGTTAT
>BJCN01316413.1:0-10219 GCA_018326445.1 Flaveria brownii
TCTATTTAAAACGACCCTTACAGCATTACTCCCCTCTTTAAATATCTTCTACTCATCATCATCTTCAATTCATTTCGCTTCATATCTCTGACAACACTCACTTTCACAAATGGGTCAAAAGAAGTTCAGAGGCGTACGTCAACGCCATTGGGGTTCATGGGTTTCCGAGATCCGACATCCTTTACTGTAATCAATCAGTCTTTTCATGTTTTTTTTAACTGTCGGTCAAAATGACTACTAATATCTTATATCTGTTTACCAGAATTATCGGTTTTTTATTTGTAAAAACTAACTTTTTAGTTGTAATCAAAAGATAATTTCATTATATTACGATTCTTTCATTCATTGACTAAAAAGTTCTGGTTTGCTAGTGTTTATTCATATTATTATCTTTTAATCGTTTATTGGCATGTATAGGAAAAGACGAGTGTGGTTGGGGACATTCGAAACAGCAGAAGAAGCGGCTCGAGCTTACGATGAAGCTGCAATTCTAATGAGTGGCCACAATGCCAAAACAAATTTTCCTATAATCAAAACAGAGGCATCCGCTTCACGATCGACGGCTGCTGCAACTTCTGCTTTGTCTACAACGTTACGTGCGAAGCTTAGGAAGTCTTGCAAGTCGCCATCACCGTCGCTGACCTGTCTACGGCTCGACACTGAGAGTTCTCACATCGGGGTGTGGCAGAAACGGGCAGGAATTCACTCGGGTTCCAATTGGGTCATGACGGTGGAGCTCGAGACGAAGAAGGCGAAGATGGAAGGGGATTTAAAGGTTGAAAGTTGTGGCCTTAGAAATGGTGAAGAAGAGGATAGAATTGCATTGCAGATGATTGAGGAACTTCTTAACACAAATTAGTGGAGTTAGCTAGATTGTTATATATTATTGGGCTTGTAGTCTAATAATATCAAAGGCTGGTATTGACCCACTTAAATGATAGGGGTTTAAGTCTCATCATGAGCAAATTTATAAATAGTCATGTCTCATGTCAGTTAACCGTTAAAAAGATAGCTACATGGAGAATAAATCTTACAACTAGTGTGACGGTTGACTGTTGAAGACGTGTGGGAGGTGATATGCACACATTTCCTTCTATATTGCAAACTACAAACTTTGAATTCATCCGTAAGTTCATAATTTTGATGTTAAATTATATAAGGGGTTTGTTAGACGTGTCCCTCAAGTTCTCTATGTATATTAAAAACTTTAAATTGATGTGTTTTTCTTGATTTCGATGTGAAAGTAGTTAAGCACGTCCCTAAAATTTTAGCATAGCCGTGAAAAATCAAGATTAGTGTATTACTATTTTTTACTATGAAAAGAAAGAATATTATTGATGTGATAAATTAAAAAGATACAACATATAAAAAAAAGAGAGGTTTCGTTTGATGCTGACATTGTTTATGAAACCGATTATCATCAAGGATGCCAACAACATGAAGTAAAATTTGAGGCTAGATATGTATGGACAATTACATGATCATGTAGAAAAAAATAAAGAATGAGAGATCAATGGTAGGACTTCTCTACATTGTAGACATTGCCAAGTACTCATGTTCATGATATATCATTTAAGATGGAATCGAATTTAATAACTTTTATACCATATTGTGTAGTTGTAAAAACAAATATTACCACATAGACAATGTGAACCACATGCCCAAAAGAATGCACTCTAAATTTGAAGCAATGGTAACAATAAACATGAAGCTAAAAAAATTGTGATTAAGTTTGGTTCCAATGCAATAAATGTTCAAACTTATAACTATCACAGACGGCTCAATCTTTTTCTATCAGATGACCATATTATTTTATGTAGCGGAGCACAAATGTTCATCGATATGTGGAACGAGTGTCATTGCCCTTTTTAAACCAAACCATGATTCAGAATAGTAAGACCATCTTATATACAACTATACAAGGGTTGGTTCATGGCCTTTGGTCTATCACTTGGAAAATTAATTCACATTGGACAATAAAGAAATCAGGGTAAACTAAGGGAGCGTTTGGTTGGAAGGAATGAAATGGAATTGAGAAACTAATATGATTTTCAAGCAAAATTATGTTTGAGTGGGTAATGAAATGTAAAACCCAATGAAACGTTCACCTCAAATTCCCTTGATTGTGGGATTTCAAATTCCCTCTCTAGGTGGAAGGATTTTAGAATCCCACAACCAAAGGAATTTGAGATGAAACGTTTTATTGGGTTTTACATTTCATTACTCACTCAAACATAATTTTACTTGAAATTATACTATTTTCTCAATTACATTCCATTCCATTCCAATCCTTCCAACCAAACGCTCCCTAAGTCTTGTATAAAGAATTGAGAGTTTTAAAAGAGAATAAGTTGATTTGTTACATAGAGACATGATCCAATGCAAAATATTGAGATAAAAATGATGAGAAAGTAATTCATTTATGAAGTTAAGCTTGTAGTTCTATATTTCAACATTAATTCTCTCTACGTGATGGATATTTATTATATAATATCTGATTCCTAAGATATCGTTAATCTATTCAATGAAATACATTCATTTATATGCAAGTTTTACTACCACGAGCACATTAGATATCGTTAATCACTACAGAGTTTGTTATGCTCTTAACTAGTTTATATTAATTTTATTATATCCTCACTACATAGAATCTACTTTGTTGTTTTTTATAGTTTATATATCCATCCAATTATTACAAATCCATAAATTAAAAATTGAAAATTTTTACATGAGATGATAAGCGACAAGAAGTAGGTAATTTTACATTTAGCAAAAGAATAGTACTACAATAATGTATTTTGTTTGCTTTCACTCATGTGCGTAGGTACAAATAACACGTCAAGTCCGGTCTAACTAGATTTAACAAATTCATTCATAATATAAGCTAGTACTTAAAAATTACAATAAATGAAAGCTTGTTTAAAGTTACTCTTTAGAAAGTACCAAACATAGGAGTAACGTATATTGGGTGAAATTATCATATTAGGTGTTAGCCAATAGGAAAAAGATACCACAAAAGGTCCATTCTAAACTGTAAAACTTTACTTTCATTATTATGTTCATCTACTCTCCCACCATTTTAAGAAAGATATATCGACTACAATGGTTGCACCATCTTAGATTTTTTAGTGTACAATAAATCTATCAAACATCTTTTTGGTGAATATAGCATTTTAATTTTTATTGTGTATAATCTTCAAATATATATGTATGTATTTGATAAAAAAAATGATAAACTTTTAAAATGCATTCAGCTATGATTATTATAACTTGTTAGAAATAATTTATTTTGGTTATGGGTTTAATCAAGAAGTTGATGGTATGATGATCCATGTAGTGAAATCACCTTAGGGAGTCATGGTTGTATATTATGTGGAATGTAATAAAACTTTAGTTTTTAGTTTATGAACGTTCGATTTATTTACAGACTTACTTGTCCATTCCAAGCCAAAACACATTTGGAGAAGTTATCCATTTTCATGTGACTTTTGTTTATGTATAGCGTTTAAAGATTACACATAAGTATATACATGAAGTATGAACTTCTTTTTCTAACACTTATTTGATAACATCAAATAGGGGAGAATCATCTTAATTAATAACTCTTGTTTTTTTAAGAAACTCTGATTACTCTTTTTTACACATGTGTAAGCATATATTAATAGTTCAAGTTGTCTACACATATTTACATAAGTGTAAACATATGTAAAAAAAGTTATTATAGTTCTCATAAAAAATGATAACTTTAAATTTTGTAAGAACTCTAAGAACTCTTTTTTACATATATGTACACGTATGTAAATTAATTTTCTTTTTACACATGTGTAAACATATGTAAAAAAGAAATTCCTATATTTCTCATGAAAAACAAAAGTTCTCATTTAATCTTTCCTAACATCATATATTCCTTAATATATCATCTCAAATATAACATAATAGGTGTGTTTGTTTTTTAATGGAAAGATAGTATAAGCATTCTATTACAACATATCACATGTAGAAATGCAAGAATACAAACATTAATTTAAAATACCCTTACCATAAAACAATATTCTCACTTCTAATGATCTTCGCTTTTTTCACTTCCATGTTAAAAAAAATTAAAAAACATCAAAGGAGTTTAGAGTTAAGCCTTAGAATTTAAAGATATTAATTTATTATAAGATTTAGCTGTCATAAACAAGCAATGTAAAGCCCTAAAAAGTTCACAACTGGAAAGTTCCTAAGGGTAATCACTTATATACCTAGCCACTTGAGTGGGGGCAATGGGCAAAATTATACTTTGATGCACACACAGCATCACGAGCCACTTGGGAGCTAGCTTGTTTGTTTTAGACTCTATAAACGAATTGTGAACCAATAAAAGCGGCCATTGAAAACTCTATGTAGAAAAGAGCACTTATGAATGGTTAAAACATCTTTAACAATCATGATTGTTCGTCAAATCATGTCTGTTACTCGTATAAAACGAACATCGCTTCTTCGGCTTGAGAAATTTGTTTTGGTGCGTGTTCAATGGGGTACATGTCCAAACCACATATATTTGGAGAGGTATCTTAAACGTACAGATACAAACTCTTTAGAAATTAAAATATCGGTATAAATCCCTTTCATTTTGATACAGAAATATGTCCAAATTGTTACAAAAACAACATTATCATATCTAGAAATACTGTAATATCTAGAAATCTTAACAACACTTATTAATTCATCGGGTTATCACTTTTATGCATAGACTCTGTAAAGTAACTAATTTTCCTCCAAATTTTTTTTTGTAGAATTTACCCTTCCTTAACATGTCAAACATAAGTAAATGTTCACTTCACTAGAGATGTTACAAACTAGTTTCTAAACAACCAGTACTAAAACTGATATTGAAACATGCATGAGAATAATCATTTATGGTTGAAAACGAACCGTAGTTTGTAATCGGTTTGTAACATGTCTCGTTCAAATCAGTTTAAAACCCGAACCGGTTCCACCGGCAACCGGTTCGTACCAAACCAATTCCACCAAAAACCAATTCCACCAAAAACCAATTCTGAACTTTATTAGTCAAAATCTAAACTTGTTTGAAACCGTTACCAGTTCTGTAAAAAAAAACGGTTTTACACCTCTACTTACAAAGTGGTAATGGAAATTCAGAAGTCAGAACACATGTCAACACCTAATGTTTTTGAGGCACAAGTGTTAAACCCTAGAAGAAAACACACAGTAATCTGTCACGTAGCTGATTGATGCTGAATAACTATTAGATTTCTACAAACACACTCGTCATCATCATCTCCATCAATTCACACTTGATTCACAAAAAAATGATGAGAATTGTGTGTTTCACTCTGCTATGTGCCCTAATCGCAACATCGTCTCAAGCAAAATCAACGATCAAAACACCACTTCCTAATCACGATTTCAACATCAACACTACTAATCATCAGGTTTCGATTTCAATTTGCATCGATCTAGAGTTTATTACTGAATTCGGAATCAGAATTTCACTAACCTCATCGTAAATTCACAGAACGAAGGAAGTTGTTCGTTCACGGTGCGGATCGTAACGAGCTGCTCTTCGGTACCGTACACACGAGATCAAATCAGTATCTCCTTCGGAGATGCATACGGCAATCAGGTACGATTCACTGTTCAATTTTGTAGAAATTGTATCCAATTAGAAGATGATGGTTGATAATAATGACGATGATGATCGAATTTATCAAGTTTAATGAGGGATTAAAGTTTGTGGGGTGGTTTTTAGTTTGAAAATAGTTTTATAATAATTTTTTAATAGTCTGATATCTCAACGAGCGGACTCTAGGCCTCTAGCTTTTCTGAGACCAACTTTGCTTGGGTGACTAGCGGACTTTATATATGACATGCTTCTTGATTACCACGCGTAAGAAGTATAGTTAAAAAAGTCAGAGTCGACTCGTTTATTGAGGATTTAAAGTTTGTGTGGTGATTTCTAGTTTGAAAATGGTTTTAAAAAAGTTTACGTAGAGTCTGCTATCTCAAAGAGTGTACTCTAGCTTTTAAAACACCGATTCTGCTTGGCTGGCCAATAGACTTTAGACGTGATATTTTTTCTGGGTCATCACGTCGTAACAAGTACAATTAAAAAAGTCAGAGTCCACTCGGTGAGATAATAAATTATTCATAAACCATTATAAAACCATTTACAAGTTAAAAACCACCACATGAATTCTATATACTATAGATTTAAAAATTTTGACGATGATGATTAGGTTTACGCACCAAGACTTGACGATCCGTCAACGAGGACGTTTGAGCGGTGTTCAGCGGATACATTCGAGGTCTACGGTCCGTGTACATATGAGATCTGTTACGTGTACTTGTACAGAAGTGGATACGACGGGTGGTTGCCGGAGAGAGTAGAGGTGTATGGATCGAACACGAGGGCTGTTTCGTTCGAGTATAACGATTGGGTCCCTGGCGACGTGTGGCACGGGTACAATTACTGTTCTGGCTATGGTGTTGCTGCTGCTGATCGTTAGTCGATGAAGTGAAAACATAGGAATTTGAGTTGTAGGTTTTGATGTTTGTTTTCCGCTTGTTGAATAATTAAGTTAGTATGTGGTGATGTGTTTGATGAATAAACTGACTTTCTTTGGGTTGGAAATGATGATATAACAAATCAACAATCAATGTTGTTACAATAAAATCTTTATAAAATGCAAAGATCTTATATTCTTAGTAGATTTATGCAAATGATATTGTTTACGTGTTTTCTAGCCTAAAGTAGTAAAGTTTTTATAAGTTTTCATTTTATAAGGACTGAGAACCCGTTAATCTTATAATGTTAGTGATATGAGTATCATGGATTTGGAATTACTTAAAAATAAAATCATAATAAACATATATACAAGTTACAGGAATTATGAAGTGATGCATTTTCTTCACATACAAATCTATTGTGATTTCTAACACATGAATCATAATTCCTTTGGTTATAAGAGGCACACAAATCGGGTTCCATGTACCAAATTGGTTGGGTTCCAAACCAGTTCGTGTTGAGTGAAAGGTTGTCAAATCAGGTTTTGTCTAAGCCGTTATCAGTTGAAACGTTCGGAACCGGGTTAGATTCCCGACATGAACCGAAAATCGTTATACATCTAGGGTACCTTGTGGCTTGTGCTCGTGTTTTTGGAGTCCTTTGGATTTTGTAAGTTTTACAAGCCTGTGACCTGTGTAAGAAATTTAATGGACCTCAGAAGTCAGAAATTATAACCAACTTGGAACACTTCTAACTTTCTAAGTTGGCCCAATAGGTTTAATCTAAATATAAGCCCAATTAATAACAGCTCAACAGACATCAACACATTCATTCTGATTTCAAATACATGTTTAAAACATCGTATCATATTTACCTAATTAAAAATTATAATAACAAATATGACCATTTCAAACAAACAAACAAACAAACAAACATACCCAGTGTATCCCGCTGAAGAGCAGGGTCTGGGAGGGATATGTGGTGACAAGTCTTTCCTCTATCCTGAGAGATAGACCATTTCAAAATTTATGAAATTTATGCATTTCCTCCAAGTATACACTATGCTGTATAAGAGTTTATAGTGTAGGGTTTGGACAGAGTACAACAATTATGGTTTATTATAATTATATTTACCATAACTAAAATAGATAATTTGATTAGATTTACTTGTATTCAGTATATTATAATTGATTAATGATTAATAATGTAATTATCTGCCTTAGGGCCCTTACCGTCTCCATCACTTTTGCCGCACGCTCTTATATTAGTTGGATTCGGTACTTTTCTACCGTCATCTATCTTGTGTGACGAAATTCTTTTGATCTTCTTGTCCTTTCAAGGGGACGCATTAACCATATATTGATTAAGTTTATTTAAACAGATGCAACTATTGAATGCATAACTGCATAAGATCTGTCTGTTGAATGGAACTGCATATCGTAAGGAATACACAATAGCGAAGGTTGTTGAAAAAGTATACATGTGTACGTAACTTCGTAAGGAAGAAGTCATATGAATTGGTGTTATTTTTAATTGTGACACCCTTTGGACCCGCACATGTGGCGAAAACGGTTTAGCTCATGACACCATCTTTGATGGAAAAAAAAAAGCAAAGATGCCCTTAGCAGGATCAACATACGAGTGCTTGTGAAAACCCAGAAGGTGACGAAGACATCATAATTTAAATCATACATTGATCTTTTGAGTAAAATATCTCTACTTCGGATATCCTAATCAATTCAATAACGTTAATGACCCCTCGGGGTGGGGTGGGGTGGGGTTGAGGTGGATTCAGTCCTTAAACTTTAATTTTTACACTATTTTTAGATTCAATCCTAAAGTTTTATTTACTGAAATATCAGACCTATTATTATAAAATACTTATTAAAAAAAGAAATCTATCATTTTTGTTTGGTTATATAAGTTAGTGATGACTTGCATGTTAATCTACATCGGATTATGAATTTATGATAGCCGCATTCCCTGATCACATATGGGAGGTAGCGTAATATGATAAGAAAAGATATAAGACTATTAAATTTAACAATAAGAGGATCTTTAACTCTATTTTTTGAGTAGGTTGTTTGAAATCTCTAGCGTTGAAGATGTCTACTACTATATTTTTTTTCATATTGTTATTGTTATTATTTGCTTCTTTTTTTTATTTTCTTATACGCTTCAATAATTAAAAATCTACTACCTTTTGTTGGAGGATGTGAAATGTAATTCCATGAATTAGAGGATTAAGATTGTAACTTTCATTTTGTATAAATACGTATGAAGTTGTATTGAGGAATAACACATTTTAAAAAGATTACTTTCAAAAGTTAGTTGAGTTAGTTACAAAATATCCTGGAGCTTTGTTTCATTTGGTATCAGAGCCTTCAGGAAGAAGACGGTGACAGTCGATCAAAAGGAGTGAATCGAAAAAGGGTAAACGAATTCAACGAAGAGAAAAAACGAATTCGCCAAGATTTGGACGGTCCTACCAACGAAGGAAGAAGACGATGTCGGCCACCCCTCCAAACACCCAATTGGTCACAATCAAAGAAAGTAATGCGATACCTCTCCAGTGTCCCGTACTCACCGACATTAACTACACAATTTGGGCCCTCAAATTGAAGGCAATCTTCAAAGTTCATTCCCTGTGGGAAGCTATTGAACCATCGGCCAAGACACAAGTCGACCCGAAGAAAAATAGCTCAATAATCGCCTACCTGTATCAGGCGATGCCGGAAGATCTAATCTTACAAGTGGCTGAATGTAAGTCTGCGAAAGACATATGGAATTCTATCAAGACCAGATACGTTGGGGTCGACAGAGTAAAGAAGGCTCGATTGCAGACATTAAGAAACGAATTCGAGAGTCTCAAAATGAAAGAAGAGGAATCCATTGACAATTTCGTTGCAAGACTTGGGGCGATAGCCTCTAAGGCTAAGGATCTCGGTGAGCCATTCAAGGATTCTGCTCTTGTCCGTAAGTTTCTTGGTGGTGTTCCTGAAAGATTCATTCAAATTGTTGCATCAATTGAACAATTTGTGAATCTTGAAACACTGCTACTACCAGAAGCGATCAGACGTTTGAAAGCATTTGAAGAAAGAACTGGAATGAAGGCCAAGGTCAACACTCAAAAGAGCGATCAGTTACTTCTTACTTACGCAGAATGGCAACATCGAAAGAAGGAGTTCGAGAATTCAGGAAGAATAAAGAACAACTCGGATCGATACGGTAAGGGCCGGGAGAAGGAAAAGAACCGATTGCCACATGGAAAAGACAATGATCGAAGTCGAGCCAAAGGTCAAAAGCATGCCGAGCGACCAGTGAAGGATAAGTCGAAAATCCGGTGCTTCAAATGCGACTTATACGGCCATTATGCTTCGGAATGTCCCACAAAATCCAAAGACCCAGAGGTGAATCTATCCCAAACCAGCGAGGAAGAGCGGGCATTGTTGATGACAGTCAAGGTTCAAGAACATAAAGAGATGGTGTTCTTTGTAACATCCCATATTGGTTGGGAAGGAGAACGAATGCTTCTATATAAGGGGCTTGAGAGCTTCCCCACTGTGACGCGTTTTGCCTGGGCGATGTTGGTACGTCCCGGTTCAGGTGAAAACAAAACCGTGAGGCGATGGTGGTTCGTCCCCACCAAAGCGGACAATATCATGGTGCGGTTACGTTGGGCTATTACAGATGGTATCAGAGCCAGGG